>JAHWFP010090690.1:0-33831 GCA_023313725.1 Lithobius niger
CATTATTCCGAATTGTGCCTATTTAGCATGGTATACCTTACGTCGATCCTTAAGGCCTGTATGGGTTAGAACTGTGACCCATGTGTTCTGCAGTATGATATATGTTTTAAACCCTTCACTTGAAACGGTTCCGATCTGGGGCCGAAATGTCGTGATTTCGTCGTTCATCTGCACTTGGTGGCTACTCAGATGTATTTACATATACGAAAGTGATTTTTAGCTTTCTGCTTTCTGCACAACTGCTTTCTAAACAACTGGTTACAACACCATTTTTCATTTGCGGGCCCGCCCACGCCATTTCAATGTTGAATTTGGCGAGTGACACACTGACGTATCGTTTTTCGTTGTCGAACTTGGCGAGCGAACACTAGCATGAGTTAAAGGGATATACCTCCTAGCGCCATTTTTCTCAATCCATCACATCAAAGGTACGGCCCCAAAGGTATATTTCCTTACCGTCAGTCAGTCCCTTGGTAAAAATTTAAAAAAATTTTAAATGTGGCGTCTATAGGAGATTTTCTTTTGAATAATTTGTTAACTTTATTTACTGCGTCCCGCAGTATATGATGCTTTGCGTGCTTACAATAATCATGATGTTTCATCTCTGCATGTGCGTGTACTAATTTTGTAATAATTACCATGAGATCAAAAATCTAAAAGACTAAGGCGGTAAAAATTAAAATTAATTATTCCAATAGATCGCCGAAGCAAAATTGTTAGACACTAGCCTAGAAAATTATAAATTGTGATGTTAAAATACGAGAATCATTCCGGTTTGTGACGACACAATCTTTAACTTGATGCTGTTTCGTGTACTATTCCCAAAGCCACCCGAACGCAGCGATCACCCCAGCCGACCTTGAAGCTGGAAAATGCGCGGATTGCGATCTCCGCGTGGCTGTTATAAGGCAGGCGGAATGTTATAAGGCAGACCGGGTGTCCCTTTAAAAGGCGAAGGGTAGCAACAGAGCAGGCACGTTTACGCAGTCCTTTCAGAATGACAAAACACGTAAACAACAGGTAGCAATCGTCTCAGCGTGGTCGATATCTTGGTCACGTGTGTTGGTCACGTATTGTTGTCACAGATCTCACAGGTGAGGAAACGCGCACCGTGGCAACAACAGATGCCACTGTCAATGCTAACAATGTTTAGAACAGCCTTCAGCAGTAACATGGTTTTTAGCTACGGAGTTTTCCAATTAGGGCACGTTTGCGCAACCACTCGCTTTTGCAGTCTCTTATCTAGAAGCTAGAAATCACCTCAAAATTGCAACATGGCGGCGGTTTTATGTCTGCCGTCTCGCAACGAAACCAGCAAATAACGTGAGTTCAGAAGCGTTTGGGAAAATTGTTTCGTCATGAGGAATTCTTTATATTATTGGCACGGATTATAAGACTGCAAGTATTTACTCAAACGATGTCGGATTTAGCTAATCCATTTAGCGTTGTTACCATATCAATGTCACCTTTGCCATCGCGATTGAGTTCTAGCTGCGAGAATGCAAAGGCGAGTCGCTGCGTAAACGCGCCCATGACAGTCGTAAACGTTGGTTTTTCGTTCATAATAACAGGAGCAAATCCATCCAATTTCTGCAAACTGCTACGATTTGTACCTCGTTAATATTTTTCTCCACATTCCCGTTAAAGAAAATTCTGTTAATGGGAACAGCTAAAAAAAATTATGCTATATTCAGTGGTTAAAATAAATATACACAAATTGCTGTAAATTATACAAAGGAAAGAGCAAAACAAGCCAAACAACGAAAAATCATGATTTTTCATAGAAAAATCTGCTGATTTTTGCTGTTCAGCTTGTTTTCCTCTTTCCTTTATATATATTCAATGATGGTATAATTTCTTGAACGAGATATAGAAGCACAGTATTATAGGTGGTTTAAGCATTAGCCTGTGGTTTGAAACGTAACCGCTCTAGCTCTACGCGCTCTGCAGCGTTGATTGGTCCGTCCGTGATTGTTGGTTGGTTGGTCGTGTTGGCTTGACGGGGTCATTTTTAGTGCTGTTGGTCGCTGTAGTTCCTTGTTTTTGTCGTTCGTCTGCCGTGTTGGTCTGAACCAGCCGTAACGTATCGTTGTACGTCGCTACGCTACAGTCGCTAACAGTTAAACTTCAATAATGGCAGTCGTTATTGAACTTGGCGGGTCACACACTAGCGTGTGTCTTAATAAACTGAACAACCTTGCCAACCATCTTCAAGTATCATGTAAACCGCAGCGATACCCCGTGCAAACGCCGACTCAACCACGCTGAACTCACACGCACGCGCACTCACACCTGACGGCTTTGGACAAATGAAAACCATTCTGAGCCCGTCAAATCAATTATTAACGAGAACACTTTGAATTTTACGTCGAAACCTGGGGATCACATAAATTTTCGAGACGTTGAAACACCAGACGTGATCTTGCAGTTCCCCAGGGGCTTATTCACGCTCTTAAAGAGAATGAATTATTAAGGAAGATGTAATGAGTTTCGGTGTCGCAGCTTTCCGAACACAGATTTACATGTTGGGTTTATTGAAATTGAGTATGTCGACAAGGAAGGATCTTGTGTCACAGTTAAGACCTCCTAAATGAATGTAAACGCCACTTTCACAGGGTTAGGGCAGAAATACATGAGCTCCCGCTCCCCCCCCCCAAAAAAAAACTGAAATTAGGAATAAAATTGGGTAGAGGTTAACAAATAAGCATTTATTCGATTCATTATAGTTTTCAAAACTGTTAAAAATTGTTTTTTTTAATATTTTCAAAGGCGTTAAAATTCCTGAAATATAGTTTACAGTGACGAAAATCAGAAAAGTGGGATAGATAGATGTAAAAGACTGAGTTAGAGGCCTTTAGGGTCAGAACTTTACGTTTGATTTAGGTTAAGGGGAAATATTTAGGCTAAAAGAATCGTACCTAATAAAGGCCTATTAGCAAAAATTTACCCCTAACCAGAGGAACCTAACAGGGGTCGAAGAGGACCAGTCGAGTGGCTGGCCCAAAGGCTGACTGATTTCTTCTTTACTGTACACTTTCGTTTATACGATTTGGTTACCCCTGACAACCGCGAAATAACAAAGTATTATGGAAAGTTTTAGAAAGTTCCAGAAGCAGGAAACGGAAATGAACCTGTAAGATAATTCACAACTTAAAAGGATATACCTCCCAGCGCTATTTTTCTCGATACTCCACATCAAGTACGGCCCTAAAGGTCCATTTACTTACCGTTAGTCTTTCCCTTGCCAAAAAACCGTTTTAAAATGTGGCGTCTAGGAGATTTTCTGTTGAATATTGTTAACTATATTTAAGAACGATCCGTCACTAAATGATGCGATGCGCGCGTACAATAATCATGACGTTTCATGTGTGTGTACATCTACTAATTTTCTAATAATTACCTAATCTAATAGACTAATGCGGCAAAAATTAAAATCAATTATTCCAATAGATCGCCGAAGCAAAATTATAAGACACTAGTCTAGAAAATTATAAATTGTGATTTTAAAATACAAGAATCATTCCGGTTTTTGACGACACGATCAATGGGTTCACGGTGGCTGGACTATTAGGCGCAATGCCATACGAGACAGTAGCTATGTTTTTCGCTGCGAGGAACGAAGCTACCGTCTCAGTTGACCTTAGCTGTGGTAAATACGCGGATGTGATCGTCGCGTGGGTGTTGTGAGGCAGGCGGAAGGTTATAAGGCAGGCGGTATGTTGCTTTAAGAAATAACATTTTATACAAAAAGACATCAGCCCCAGCAAATATAGACAAACAACAAGATTTGCCACATGCAGAGATCCGTGGGACTTGCAGCACCCCGTGTCCCTCCTTACATCCCTTACCTGACTTTCTCTACAGGCACCATTTTGAATTCCAACACTGTCATCATTATCGAGATCGCCACTATTGCTTTACGAGTGTAAGGTCTTGATCTTGAGAGTGTTGAATTAGAACAGTGGATAGCATTGGGTATAGCGCACCCGGTTCACTTCCCGGAGTCAAGTTACGTCATCTTCATGACAGAATATTTGAACCAGTGGTAGTAACTTATCAAATAAGTACCAAGAAAAATGACATGGGCGTGATAGGGAAGGCGGTTTGTCGATCCCTTCTTTTTCGTCTAGGGTAATGAATATGCTTTCGTTATCCTCAAAATAGCTAAAACTGCCCTCAAAACTACATGGTTCTGTAGAGTAATGCTGCAGTGCCCTAGCCCGCTACTCTAACTCCATACAACCAAGATTGCTCCTCAAGTACCATATAAGTATAATAGCAGCAGTCTTGATAGCGTTGAGTTACCTTATAGCTCCTTAAATGCCCCACTGTTAACGTCCATTGGTTACTGCATTTAAACCCGTTTCTCTGTGTGTTTGACGGACATGTAAAATCAAGAAGGGTTAGAACAAAATATTAAATACGATTGGATGACAGTTTGGCTAGCTACTTCCGCAACTTGGATTTTGTGGGAAGTTTTCAAAGTGTTCCGAGCACGTTGAAAATACCCTGGAAGAAGGGTGATGGAACAAATTTTCATATGCTTTTTTTTCTTTATGAAAATTCCTGAATATTCCGTTCTTATTGCTTTTTTTACATTACGATATTACCGCCGCACAAAACGACATTCTTTCTTTCCATTAGCAGTAACTTTTACTAAGAACGCTATCCGTTTTCGTTCCGTTGCACATCATTCTCTTTGACAGGTTGATGAATCGTTCTCTTGCTTTTCTGGCCGGCTTCAAAGGAATTTTATTGCACCTCTGAGACTTCGTGCAACGACAGCGTCCCGATCCAAACTTGTATAATAAATTATATTCTAAAGTGGGCTGCCAATTAATTCATTCTGGAGATACCGTTACCTTGTGAATCTGGATAGATCTCCGACCGTTCCGTATAAATTTTAGAAGTTGCGTATAGAGCAGTGACATTTGCCGCCATATTGGCACCAGTATGGGTCTTGGAGGGCATAACTACCAGGTGCACTACATAAAAATGGAGGGAAAAACAACGGAGGAGCGGATTTCTTAGGCTTAAAATAACGTTGTTTTCTCCAACAACAAAAATCGCGCGTTTTAGGTCTAAGAAATCACTCTTCACAGCATCGGCTTCAGTATGACGCCCTTCTGTTTCTCTCTACAGTGCCCCTTGCAGCTAATCCATTAAGGCTCCAGCATAGAGTTATATACAATAATATTATGTCGTGTCATTGCTCTATATTTGCTTTCTTTAAAGTTTAATTTCAGCGTCGCGTTGACCCACAACAATTTCATTTTGCTGAAAAGTGGGTTTCCTTAAAGGTGCCTACTCACTGAATGACAGGTTGCAGCATCTCGCTCCGTCTGCCATTATTTTAGTTCTATGTAGCATTTGATTTCAATAAGTGAAGGAACACGCAAAGTAATTTCATGTTACACAACAAACCAGCTACGTGCCTCCTTAATTGTTGAATGTAAAGTTGATGCGTCCACGTGCATCAGGGAGCCAGCGGTCAAGGTTAACGATATCACTGTCACTCGATGGCGCCCATCGAGCGGTTCAAAATCTGAGTTTCAAAACAGTCGATGTACAGAAAAAAAGCGCCCGTGATATCGTCAGGCTTAACTTTACCGCTTGCTTCTTGGTGCACGTGGGCGCACCAACTTTACACTCAATAATTAAGGAGGTGCGTATAGCTGGTTTGTTGTGTAAAAAGAAATTTATTTCTGTGTTCCTTCCCTTGTTGAAGTAAGGGCTAGACAAAGCTAGATAGCGGTAAATGGCCATAGATGCTACATCTCGTCATTTTGGTGGTGATCCCCCTTTAAGCCAAGTATTTTGAAAATAAACCGATTCGGAATAAACCGATCCTATCTCGGGATGACGCAGACGGGGAGCCCGAGTGCTTTGTTGACTCCTGAAAATCTCAGGATTGAAATTAAGCCACAGTCCCGAGAATTTCGATGTTAAAAATGGGCCAGATTTGCGAAAAATAAATACATATCGAAACTTACTGTCATTTCCGTTTGAACTTACAATGCCCCAGACTGACTACGCGGAAAAGTGAACCTTCGACCTTTCAGACCAAAGGCCGGGCCCCAATACGACTCAAAAGATACCAGGACTGCTAAATGTAGGACGTGGGCATCCATGATGTAACTATCACGGTCACATTCCATCCCTTATCACAAGGTCGTCTGGCACCGAAGCTGTGGGTTTCGTTTGTCGGCTTCAGTCCAGTTGTTGATTCATCATCGCCAAAACAACGGTAGAAAGCATCAACTTTCCGGTAGCCCGTGGGCTGGCATTGAGTCAGGAGGCAAGACACGCGATTTCTACCCCAGTCGGCTTTGGCTTGAAGAAGCTATCTTCTTTCCAGCATCACCGACGTGGAATGTTGCTGCACGAGGAGTTGCCACATGCCTGGACCAATCGTGGCTCGAATGGTATGTTCCGCTCGTATCTCTTGGTTAAAACCTACGCAACGTATTTTTATGCAGGTTAACCAACTTACAGCTCGTAGATTCTCTTGGGGTCGCGACCAAGAAACAGAATATAAGAACATGCGGTAATATAATCACGGACACTTCGTCGAGCCCTACAATCCCTACTTTATGCCGCTCCTGACTAGACTAATTAAAAAAAAGTGGTTAAAGTTGCCAATAAAGAAAGTGAGAAATATGAGATTTTGAAATGCGACAAAAAGTGAACCAGTATGTGAATCTGCTACCATACTTGTAACTGATTACTGTACAACTATAAGAGACTTGACATTAATTTCTAAAATCATGCACTTCAAAAAAGGACAGTTATGCAATCTTCAAATTTAAAGTGTCATATTTTTCCCTTTGAAGAATGACGATGAATTTTGGGTGGAGTTTTGATTGTTGTTTATCTCCAGGGTTACCCCCCCCCCCCCCACCCCGGCGCCCCCCCAAATCAGCCACAACCGTTTCTTTCTCGAAATATTCAATCTACAACTTTAAGTAACTTACTATACATACTATACACACTAAAACACATACACACTACACGGCTTCTGCCCGACCTCTCAAAATTAGAGGTAGAGAACTTCATAATTATTTTTGGATTTGTTTACCTTTAAAAATTTTATTCAATTTTTTGATTGCATCTACTTTATCTTCGTCGACCGCATCCTTTTCATCGGGAGTCCATTCCACCGACAGTGAGATTACAAAAAGAAAAAAACACTGGGAGGAGGGGGGGGGGGGTTCTTTAAATTCCAACGACGTCGAGTAAAAATAATAGTAACAATCATGAAACAGGATGTTTATTAAACCCAGCGGGCATTAGAACGAAGTAGAAAAATGGGGCAAAATAGAAACGATCTTTCCCTGCGTTTTCTTGCCGTTTTTACTAGTATTATTTTCGGCAAACGGACTCAGCCGTCTATTCTAATACCCAATCTGTATAATAAATATTATTACTAATAGCATACCGACAAAACTGTAATCATTTGGGTACGATTTGTAGGGATTTATTTTTGGAAATCATTTCCGAAAGGTGGCAACTAAAGTTAGTTTTGTTACGTTACGTGTAACCTCTTACGTAAGCAAACTGGTCTGCTGGGCAAACATTCCATCATGACAGATCGATCAATTAATTCTACTGTCAACTCCGTGACGACCTCCTCTTTTGAGGGGTATCCTTCAAGCGATCCGCAAATTCAACCGTCACCTGAAACGCTCGTTTTCCCTCGTGGTGTTTGTTTTGATAAGAGGCTTGAAACTTGTAAATAGAAACAAGCTCCTAAGTGTTAATCTTAGAGATTAAAAAAAAATGTTATTAATGTTTTTAATACGTAAAAGATTTTTTTAATTTGTATTTCAGAAATGGTATTTATTAAAAGCGCAGAATCCAGCTAAGTCTACACGGCAAGTTTGTTTTGTGGTATTTTCTTCACTTGTTCTTTTTTAATTCCAGTATTTCTTTCAACCGATTGGTTACATTAACTCGTACATTAAATTATAATGGTCATCATAGGCCTAGGGTGTCTAAGTTATGAAGTAATTCAGGTGTCAAGTCACGCATTAAGTCACGAGTGTGAATCACGCATTAACATCCAAACATCTATACATCATCGTGCGTGCGTGCGTGCGTGTACCTCTACTCCTCTTGAACCAAGTCACCTAGAAAGATGGGAGTAGGAACCAAATGAAGGATAATTAAGTTGCGCTTCCGTTAGACCTATTTTCATCGATGTAACTTGACATTATGACCCTCAAATTCGCGATAAACCTTGAAAAAATTACGTCAAAGTTTTTTTTGGGATTTTTTTTTTTACCCTCATGGTGTTTGTTCATGTCGTCGTAGTTTGTTCATGCACGAATTAAAATTCGAGACAAACAAATGGAAAAGGGTGCGCGCAAAAAATAACCTAAAAGGACAACGTATTTTGCAACATACCGCATATAGATCTTAATATTGGCTTTGTATAAACTGACTTGATGCGCGGAAATTTCAGACCCACAGATCTGGTTTTAACAGGGAGTCAAACATTCGCTTTGCTCGGCTCAGTCTTTCATCTCTCACCTTCGTAGGGGATTACTTCTGGAGAAGACGTACAAACGTGCAAACAAAACAAATCGTACGTTTTGAATGATATACGTAAAGTGCAGATGCGCTGAGGAATGTGATGAACGAACTGTGAGCAACACAGCAATTAGTTTGCGTCGAAATAATCAGTACATCGATTTTGTAATGCTCTTGGAATCAAACAAATTCATGAAGCATGGATCGACGCCAATGGAGTGAGCGAAGCGAATTAAAGATATGGCTAGTTTAATTTTTAAGCTCAGTAGGTAAGTCGCGGGATTCAAAACGGTTTTTGTGCACGATTATCAGGACGTTCTTAAACTCATCGAATTGCTCATTGACGTCATCAAGAGTCTCAGAGTGACGTATGCGTTAATGTTTTAGAACATGTTTGCCGGACCAATGGACAAGCAAAATGGCACCAACGTCACGAAAAAAGTGATTTAAGAACGTAATCCTCACCATCGTATGCTCATCATCAAGTAAGGGCTAGACAAAACTAGATAGCGATAAATGGCAATAGATACTGTAGCCTGTCATTTGGTGGCAATCCCCCTTTTAAGTTTAACTGAGCCTTGTTACAGAACTCAGGTTTAGACGAGGCCTTAGTGTAACAATCTTGCGCGACGACAATCGCCACCACTTGTTAATTGGCGGAGCGAGCAAGCGAAGCGAGCGAAGCGTAGCCTATAACGGACGCGAAATTGCAAAATGTTGGTTGGTTGGTCGATTGGTTGGTTGGTCCGTTGGTTGGTTGGTTGCACTTTTTCAGTCTGGGTGGAGCCCAAACGAAAGGTCGGATTGGATTGAAATTTGGTACATTACTTTATACCCCCAAAAGTATTGCTGAGCCAAAATTTGACGTAAATCGAACAATTATTACGGAAGAAATTACAATATTTTCGAATTTATTTCTAACACTCACTATTGTAAGTTTGGAGTCCTGAATAATTAAGGAATGCCGACGAAGCATACTCCATGCTGGTGGTAGTCAAGTAAAATTTAAAAAAACGCAGCAGATTAAATTTTGGTTGCTTCCTTCTAGCTGATAACCTTTTTCGACGTTACTCAACGAAATCATGATATTTGTACGTTGCACTTAACCACTATAGGAAGAAACGCAACCATATAAAACAAAAGGATTCCATTAACGACACATATTACTTTCATTTCAAAAAAGAATGCTTGGAGAAATGGTGACAAAAGTGGCATCTATACACTAGCGATGGGAATTCAAAGTACGAAACTTGAAATCGTCGTATCAAGGCGAAGCGGTGTTTACAAACCGAATGCTTAGACAGACGACGTATTTACACCAAAGCACGAAACAATAATATGCCTGCCTCTCATAGTTTAAAGATTCCTCGTTGCCACGGTAATGTGAAATTTCGAAACAGAACCATGTTGCGTGGAAGAATAGGCCTAACTCTCGACCCAGAGTTGTTAGCTGCTACTTACGAAATTAAATCGGAGGTAAATATTAGGCCTAAACTCTAAGAATTAATCCTAAACTCTCGATCCAGTGTTGTTTGCTGCTACTTACGAAATTAGATCGGAGGTAAATATTAGGCTTAAACTCTAAGAATTAAGCCTAAAACCTAAACTAGGCCTAAAAGTTAATACATTTTACAATTGTGATGGTTATTTCTTTAAGATAGTATAATAGAGATCGTTGTTGCAGTGTGTGATAGAGGTGTGTGCCTCAACGATTTCGTTGGTGGCGTTGTCAAGTCTTATACCAGGGGCAGTATTGTGAACCTTTTGAATTTTCTGCTTAGTGTTAAAACTATCATACTGATGAGCAGTGTTTAAGTTAGTTTGCAGCGTGAGCGTATGGCTTGAAGGCCCTTTTGGCTCAATAAAAAAACTCAAACTGATGATTATTTGGCTTGCAATTAAATGCCTTATTATTAATATTTTAATATATGAACTATATTTTGCACAGTAGTTCCCGTAAACAATGTGAGAACTATCGTTAGCGGCAGCTCAAACAGCGGTGGCTATACGTGCTGTTTTATTTTTACTCGGCAGCGATGACCCACATCTTTACTGTGGGCTGTGAAAAGAGGCTACAAATAGTTAAACAGAACGTAAATGGTGGAGCAAACGAAATCTTGTTAACATAAATTTGACACGTAGCATAGTCCTATATTAAAAAAAAACTGAAATATGAAAAAGGCCAGCAAAGAGTAGCAGTACCCCACACCAAAAGGCAAAGCCCAGATTTTTAAGGAGCATTAACAAATCTGGTATCGTCATTAAAATAAAAACAAAATCCAAGTTTGAAATGAAGATCTGTTCGCCCCGCCTACAATAGGCCCAAAGCCTGTTTCCTAGTTATATTTGCATAGATAATCCTACACGAATAAAAATTGCAGGTCCGCCATCTTTAATCAGAGGATTCAGCGGATAAACCACCTCGAAGCGCCGATCAGTACGATGCTTCCGTAGGGAGTTATAGTAGGGCTTCAAGAAATCACCCCTGGTTAAGAACAACTCAGATAAGCTGTTCCGTTGGTTTAGAAAGTGCTGGCATGGGCGGAATCAGTTGGAATAATAAAGGTTAGGGCCGAAGAAGTTGAGTCAAAAAACTTACTAGAATCAAAGGAATACACTTCCAAGGGGTGAAGAATGCAAAAATGTGCTACCGATGAAAAAAAAAATTTGAAAAATGTGAAAAATACGAGCGGTGATGTGGGAAAAAAACTATACACTTAAGTAAAAACATTCAGATTATCCACTCTAATTTTTGGGCCCGGAATTAGGTCTGAATCCGCAGAAGACAATATATGAGGGAATCAAATACTGCAAGAAGCAGTAGAAAAACAAGGCTTAGCCAATGTACCATGAAAGTAACAAATGCTGTTTTCCAAGGTGCTCAAAAAATGATCTGAACTTCTGTAACGAATTTGTGAAGCTTGAGACATCTGATTTTTTGAAGTTGTGTTTTTAAATCTAGGTGCGTAATTAATACACGAGCAGAATAATTATGTGGGTGTAACATTATTTTTATTGTAACAATTTTTTTTATGGCATGCAGAAGTAACCAAACAAAACAAAAACACTAATTTTGAGAGAGAAATTGCAAAGACACTAATAAAGAAAAATGTCCGCTAAAGAATCGCGAAACAGAGCACGATATACCACAGGAGAAAAAGGAAGAATTAGCGATGAAAAAATTTAAAGGGGGTAAACGAAAAATATGAAAAAAAATATAAAGTAGCTGCGAGCACTGGGGTGTCAGATTCGATAGGCGTCTTGGTCCCAGTCTACATCTCTGGCTTCGTACAGACCCGGGTTCGATCCTGGTGAAGGAAAGTGTACATGTACGGGTTTTTCTCCAGTTGTTTCCCTCCCGTTGCACGAGGGTTTCCTCCGGGTACTCCAGTTTCCTCCCTCAAGCGGCAAAAACAACTGTCATAATGGTGGTACTTCTTCCACTTAACATCTGCCGCTTGGGCCTAATAACAAGCTGTAAGCTTATTGGCCAACACCTTCTATTATTATTAGGTTGCGAAAAATGTGAAAAGAATTTGTAAGAATACGAAAAAGTGTGAAAAAAGCAGGTACCCTCAACAGCACCCCTGCACTTGTTTCCATCGTTCATATTTTTCTTTTCAATTCGGTTAGAACTTACGCCGAATTCACACGTAATAGTTGAAAGCGTATTGTGGCTAAACCATACCGCATCGAAGTATGACAACCTCGAACATGGCCTGGTCCCGTACACTGTCTGATTTAACGCGTAGTAAATGCGAGGACGTGGCTGCCTAGTTTTTCGATGCTCTCCTTCTTAAAGGCGCCTTTTTTTACCATTTCTACTCCTAGATGCAACACCGAAGAATCTTCGAGCAACATAAAGAAAATGGCGGTAAATTAAAAATGGAACAACACTATTCGTAGCAGCGCGGAAATTTTCGTAACTAAAACGAGATCACGTGGCCCACATCAGCCTATTGGATGACGGAGAATCTGGAACGTGGATGCTGTGTTTAGAATATGGGCAATGCTATTGAAATGGTGAACAGGCGCCTTTAAATTCCAGGAACAACTCTTGGGCATTTACTCCCGTCCTTCGCCTTTCGCTCCCCATCCCCTTTCCTCTTTCGGTCCCCATTGAGGCTAAGCCTACGTTTCGTAGCACGGTACGGCACGGCACGTACTGGATTTCACACGTCATAAAGAAAGCAAACTGTGCCACGCCATGAACTGAACCAAGCTGGTCACGTGTGAAACGTGTCTAGTTGGAGCAGAAACTCGTGGTCAATTCGGTCCGTCATGCTAAAGTTACTACGTGTGAAATAAAATTAACTGGTGAGATGATTCGGTACGTTTTATTTATTACGTGTGGATTCGGTGTTACGCTCGCCTCTTCCTGAGCGGCTCAGCGTTGTTTTCCATTGCTTACATATGGGTAATGCTGGAAAGCTCTAACTTTTCAAATTACAAATGGTGCAAAATAAGCGGGCAGCCACAAATAATCTCCGTTCCAGGATTACCACTGTTGGCTGAGCTGCTATGCTGGACGTAAGACTGGCGACTAATTTTTTTTCCGAAATTTATTTTCTGGATACTGTGACTTAAAGGGTAGCCTATCTATAGGGCTAACTCTTTAGCTCTGTGGTGCAAGCTGTAGCTTTGAAGAGCTCTGAAATTAATTGGAGTGGAACTTCGTTTATGGATCCCCTCCAATCAAACCATTGTAGCCGCATCACCAAATAACCACTGCATCAATTTAAACCAGATCTTGTACATTGATAGCGTTATACCCAGAGGTGGTTTAAACAAAGAAAATTTAAGATCGGACATACTGTTGACGAGCAATCACGGTGATAAAATGCACAGGTCGTGTGAGCTGCTCCTCACCTATTTGTTCACCAGTAGTTTCCGAACCACGGAAATCGGCCGCATCGTTAGTAAATATCAGAGTGATGTGATGCGCGCCCAAATTTCTGCCAGCATTAATTCTCGACTGGATTTCAAATTTGATGCGTTCCAACAAATATTCTTCAAATTTTTGTTAGAAGGCATCAATTTGAAATCTGCTTAGTGTGAAAGCATCAAATTAATCGTGTTAGTGCGCTTAGCACAACTCTACAGTCAGTTCATGGTTCGTACGAGTCCTTGAAAACTTGGAAATGTCCTGGAAAGTTGTAATGAAATTCAATGCGTGGAAAAGTGCTTGAAAATAAATGGTGATTTGTCTGCTGAAAAACCAAAGTCGGAAAACCACTGGACGCAACCGCAGTCAACGCCGTCCAGCGACACGCTACAAAATGGACAAAGAAACAAGATGCGATGACGCAATCGAAAAGATGAGCCAAACCGATGTCTTCAATGCAACATGGGTTGTTTGGAATCTCTTCGCTCCATTTTGTCGACAGTGTAACTGATGCCAGCCCTAATTTATTTTTAAGCTTTTATTTCGTAATCGTGTCTGCTTTCTCTTCATCAACGGCACGCAATAGGGCAGAACCTAATTACACGTACGGTGAAATTACTAAAAGTTAGTGGGGGGAGGGGGGAGGGAAACCGCTATAAAATCCATCGACACTGAGTAAAAAATAACAACAACAACAACACGAGGTTTATTAAAACCCAGCGGGTGTTCGAACAAAACAAATAAAAAAAAAAGACAAAAAGCCATCAACAACTTTCCCAGGAAAAAAAAAGGGCTTTATTTTATTTTCCGTATTTTTTTTGCCAAATGGGCTCCCTGATCCGGGTTTTGGACAGACGATTTTTCATCAGTAAATGTTCCTTTTGAGGTTATTGTTCGGTTGCAGTTATTGATCGGGCATTGCGGTTAGTGTTCATTCAGTGTTACTAGAATGGTACTTATCACCGTCCAACTTTCGTTCTAGGTTAATGAAAGCATTCTTGGGAAATGCTATCGCAGTACTACGTCTTGCGACGGTCCAAGAATTACGCCTCTAGCGTTGCAATAAGAATGTAATAATTGTAACTAGCTGCACCCCCGGCGTAATATACGCCGGTCTAGCTGGTTCCCGCATGCATGAGAGAAATACTTTACTGGGCAGCAAGAGAGGAAAACGCCTGCCGACCCCCATTTTTCACTCATTGCTTGTCAAAATTTCCCTTCCCAACGGCCCCCACCACAACCCCTGGTCCCTGCATCCTCCTGCCCTCCCACATTCCCCCGCCAAATTGAGTGGTCAGATTCCCATCCCTCCCCGCAGTCTCTCCGGGCCCCCCCCCCCCCCCCCCGTGCTTCGCCTCTCTTGGAACCACTGGTATTTTGTTTTCTTAGGGAAGTAAACAGCGTTTTCAGTAGAGGGCACCACTGTTATTCTCAGTGTGGCTGAATTGCCTGTTTCTCCGTTTTGATACCTGCCGCAATAAGCCCGAACAACGATCGTGCATACAGTGATTGTTACTCAGCCAACTTTGAAATTCAACTCGGATCTAATATCCAGCAGTATTGAAGCAATATTTCGTTTGTAACAAACACTGCCGGCCGCTCTCCCTCTTTCGTTTTTATTGCATGATTTGGGGACGATTTGTAGAGATTTATGGAAATCGCTACAATCATTGAGGGACCATTTCCACTTAAGGTGGTCGCTAAAATTAGGTTTGTCACTTTATAGCCTACATAAACTCGTACGTAAACAACCTAACAGTCTGCTGGGCAAACATTTGGTCGGCCACGACAAATCGACCAATTCTGCTGGCGACTTCATTATGGTCTCCTCCGTCGAGTGGTCTTCTTCAAAAGACTCTTAAATTCCCCGTTGGAAAATGCTCGTTCCCTCGTGGTGTTTGCTTTGATAAGGACTTGAAACTAAATTAAGCCCACCAGTGTTGAAGTGCTATTCGTATTTTTTTAATCCCTTTAATGGGTCAGTGTTTAACATACAGGGTGTCCCAAAAGTCCCAGTCCAGCCTCATAACTTTTTAAGGGGTTGAAAGAAACTAGTGAAACTCTGGTAATGTATGTTTGGTTAAAGGATCTACCTTTTTGTTCAACCGGCATTACGTCCCCCCCTTCAACACATGAGGAGGGGACTCTGGGTTTCAAACCGCAAGAGACGTTTTAGGTGTGATCCAACTAAATTGAACGAAGCATTTTGCTGCCACCTACGTCCCTTTACGAGACGTCTTTGGTCTGAGTAAGACATACGGATAAAGAGGAAATTCCTAATGTATGTCGGCTGCCATTTTGGATGGGCTCATCGTATCGAAGCAATCGTTGCGGCACTTTACTCGGCTAATGAAGACCTTTCAAATAAGGTATTATTCTACCCCCCCATTCCATTGGAAATTTCTGCGTTGGGGCCCTTGGGGGCTCCCCAAGGGGGGGCAGGCGTAATGCCGGTTAAACAAAAAGGTAGGTTAACCAAATATACATTACCAGAGTTTCACTAGTTTCTTTCAACCCCTTAAAAAGTTATGAGGCTGGACTGGGACTTTTGGGACACCCTGTATAGGCTTTCTACATCAAAAATGCTTTTTTTTTTATTTAAAGGTGCTTTTTCATCGAATGACAGGATGAAGCATCTAGGGTCGTCTAGCATTATTTAGTTCTATGTAGCACTTGATTTCAGCAAGCGAATGAATGTGTAGAGAAACTTCTTTTTAAACAACAAACTAGCCACGTGCCTCCTTAAGTACCGACTGTAGAGTTGATGCGTTCACGTGCAGCAGGGAGAGAAGCGATCAAGGTTAACGTTAGCGCTGTCACTAGATGGCGCTAGCGGTTCGAACTCTGCGTTTCAAATCGGTCGATAAATAGAAAAAAAGCGCCCCGCGATGTCTATTTTTTTTCTTTTAAATTAATTAATTTCTTTGAGCCTTCAGTCAGCCGAAGCAACTTAATGCTTGTGTGGCTGAACCGGCTCAATTTTGAACATTACCAGACTTTTAGAGAAGAAGGAAATATCTGGTAAAGGGAGGTGCCAACCCGGGGATTCGATCCGGGAAACCTCCGATCTTGGTAGGAGCCGTAAGATTGTCCAGAATTGGCCAGAATAGTTCCCATAACCGCTGAAGGAGCATGGTAGCCTCTCACGCTACCCTGGCCGGCAGTCCTGGCGGGGACTTTGCCAAGGCCTTCAAGTTCGTAAATTAGTAAAGTTGGCTCAAGGGTATCTGGGATGTTGACTCTCAAATGTCAAAAGTGTCCATAGTTAATCAATAATCGTGCATCGTTAATCGTAATCAGATTGTTCAAGGAATTAATCTGAAATAAATGAACTACTGAATACAGAGTTACTTTACTTTACAGTTTTTTTTTTTTTTGGTGTCGTCATTTTATTTCTTTTTTTTGTGTGTGTGATTTTGTCGACTTTCATTAGCTTTCGTCAATTGTAATATTGCGGAAAGTTTACAGAGGACAAAAGCAGAAACGAATAAAGACGAAACGAAACCACCGAAAAGTTAAAAAAAAAAAAAAACTAGCCTTCGTGCATGACGTCATTTACGATTTGCTTAATCCGAGATGCGCTGGGCGACACTTCGAGACTTGCTCTCGAATTTTGCTTCACCGTTTTGCTGTGATAGTAAACTATAGTATAGTATAGTATAGTATAGTATAGTATAGTATAGTATAGTATAGTATATACAGGCTGCGATTTAAAAGATCGAAAGAATCACGTGATGCGGTCAAAAGCAAGATGATATTAAATCAGTTACAGTTTTTCACTCCTTGTTCTTCATGTATAGGGTCTACATATTTTTTTTTTGTATTTTATATTTTAATATATTTTTTTTCCTTGCGCAGACTAAGGAAAATAAGATGAGATTTCAGTTATCGCAGGTCTTCAAGATATCACTTGAGCGAGCTCCGAACGGAATTTTAAACTCACACCTCTGTGTAACGAGATATTTACACAGATGACACTATATATTTCCTGCTTGCCTTTTTACGCACACCACTGCCAGCGCCACACTGCTATAAGTTTCAGTAAGATTACGGCACCACGGATCTGGTAACTTGTTTTCAGCCCTATTAATGCCCCTCGGATGCATTGGACAGTATACTGATCACAGATACGGACACGTGTCTCACATGTGATCTAGAAAAAAAAAAGCATGGAAACAGATTAATGAAAGGAACACCAAGCCGCAGTGCTCCAGTAAAATAATGCGAACAACGTTTCGAAAATGATAAATTTTCGTCATCAGGTTTATGAATTATAATTATTAAAACATAATAAGGCCACTGAGTCATCTTATGTTTAAGGCATAACACAATAATTTAAAAGAATAAAGAGACGAAAACCACTCCCCGCCCCCCCCCCGCCCCTCAAAAGTGCCAGAAAACGGTGGCCGAAATGCTGAACCCGTCTTATCCTGCATTTCGGCCATGTTTTCTGCTTCTTTTGAGAGGAAAAATGTAGTTTTCGGCTCTTTATTCTTTCAATTTATTGTGTTATGCCTTAACATAAGATGACTTAGTGGCCTTGCCATGTTTTATTAACTTTAATTCATAAACCTGGGGACGAAAACTGATAATTTTCGAAACGTTGTTCGCAGTAGTTTACTGTAGCACTGCTTGGTTTTCCTTTCGAGAATTTTTGTTTTCTTTCCGCAAAACGACGACCATGGTCGAATTACACTGAAAAGACCCCGGCAAATCGAAAGCGAAACCGAATTACACTGAGAATTTCCCTGACAGAAATTTGCTCACTTGATTGTGTACTAAATTCGCCCAATCACAACCGAATTACAGTAGCTTTCAAAAGCTACTGCGTGATTATCACTGTAAGTCGATGTTGATTGGCTAAATTTATAACTAAATCAGTAAGGCAATATCCTGTAACTTTCATTGGTCGACGCAGTGTAACGCAAAACTGTGCAAAACATGGCGAGCGCTTTCTGAAGTTGATACGCTTTTGGCAGTCACTCGCTTCGAACGTTACACAGTTGACACGTTACGATACTTTTGTTGAATTCATTTCAAATAAAAGTATGGATTTTCCTACCAGAAACAGTCCGGAAGGCCTTTCTTTCGAAATACGCACTGTGTCGTTCATTTTCGTAACCTAGCAACGCCTGCAATCACACGTAGAAGCCGGTGGCGAGACCGTTAATCCGCCTGTATCGTTAGGCCTAACGTCAACGTAACCTAGCAACAAATTCTGAACACCGTTTTGAAATTTATTAAGCTCCACTACAGTCCGTATTTGATTGTTTTTTTTTTAATTTACTCTAGCAATTTTAGAAAAAATAAAATTATGTACTGCATTTATTAATTTATTATTACGGAATTGTTTAAAGTAAAAAGTTTGGAGGTGTGCGCCAATGAAAAATTCTTCAGCGCCGGCGAATATCAATTTTATTCCTGGCGGCCGTAGTGCCAATCAGCGCGCCGATATTAGGACGCCAGCGCGACTTTTATAAAAATTGTTAATGTTGCGTACGAAAATTAGAGTGCTGAATACTGAAATATGACGTGAAATTCTCTAACTAAATACCCCGCGAGCTATTGGAAATTATCAAATTTTTTCAACACTCGTGTTTTGGCCCATTTAACTCACTCATGCTATTTATTGGCAGATAATTTCCATCGTGCTTCGCACTCGTGAAATTAATGTCTGCCTAAATAGCACTCGTTGAGTTTATAGGGGCCAAAACACTCGAGTTGAAAAAAATTATCGATAATTTCCTTAGCTCTTGGGATATTACCTATGATAATTTCCCTGCACATCGAAAGTGAAATCCTAAAACGAAATCACTTCGGAGAATCGTTTTGCGGAAAGAAAAACTAAAATTCTCTAACCGAATTCAACTCATCGTGCTTTTATGAAATTTATAATTTGTGCGTTTTAACACTCTAGAAAATTTTCCTCGATCTTTGGTATCGGGAAATTAAATCTGGATAGGAGTTTCGTGCTAAAACGCACAAATTATCGATTTCATAGAAGGACTCGTGGTATTACAGCCGATAATCTCACATGTGGATAATAAAGAGCATATGATGACTTTCTGCAAAAAGCCAATACTCCTAATTCGGATTAGTTTGTGACGTAGAAACGCTTTTATGGTTAATAGAACTGTCATGAGTTTGTGAAAATAGCTGCGTCATCGCTGCTGAACGCGCGCGCCTATTTCAGCCGCCACCGCTGCGAAAAATACCGATTTCCGCGTAGTCACGGGTGAATTTTCAACGGTGCACACCTCTCCGAAAGCAATTTCAAAGCTAACCTCCCTTTCCGCAACCTGTAACAAGCGCTCAATCAATCACTGTCACTCGTTAACACTGAGCGTCTCGCTAACAATTCATGCAGAGCTGCCATTCCGGTGACATTTCGAACGATAGCAAGCAATCAGCAGTGAAATAGCAGGAATATTGGTCCGCGAGTCAAGAAGATGAATGGGAAGCAGACTTCAGCAGTGAACCTCCGTCGAATTGCCGTTCGGATTACCCTATACCACTTACAGAACTTCCAGTCATATTGATACTGGGCTTAAACAATATATGGTAAGCGGTCAAAATGCCACTATATAGTCACGACGCTGTATAGCAAAATGCAATCGGAAAGCTTCCCACTCCCCATTCCTTCTCTTCTTAAAACGGTGAACTCCCGTTTCGCCAAATCCCGTTTCGCCAAAAAGAATTTGACAAAATTTTACGTACACGTAATTTAAGTACCGTATTTCTATGTAATGGGGCTTTAAAAGGCAAACATTTAACAGAGGCAAGCAGTGGTAGAATAAACCCAGTTGATTTATTAGCGCTTTGAAAACTTTACAGACGGAAAATACAAACGGCAATACAGATGGAAAAACGTGCGCTTGAAATATAATTGTTTAGAATGCTTGGGCGGCACTACGTCAATGCCAAGGTTCTCTTTTACGAATAGTTAGTTATACACATGATGGTTAACCTTTTCCGAACGAGAATTCCCGTTTTGCAGAATCCCGTTTTGCAGAATCCCGTTTCTTAGAATCAAAATATTCTTCAAAAATTTAACATTGCAGAAGTTACAGATGCAGACCTAATTGTTAGTAATTTTTGATTAGCTGTGGTTTCTAATGTTATGTGTTTAGCCACAGCGAGCGCGGTAGCGCGAGAGAGGCACGTAATTTGAAACAAATTATTTTGCAAAATGGGATTCTGCAAAACGGGTGTTTGTCTATAAATGTCTGACCATCATCATGTTATAAATGTTCGTGTTTAAACTAATGTTTCGTGTGCCTAAAATTTCGTGAACGATATTTGGCAAAATGGGATTTGGCGAAACGGGACTGTCCCCTGAGGCAAAAGCTGTTAATCTGCTTTCTTTTTGGCGAAACGGGATTTGGCGAAACGGGACGTAACCCTTAAAACAGGATGGAAAGCCAAATGGGCTCGATTTGTGATAAACCATATTTAAAAGACACTCAAGCTTGAAGCATAAAACGGATAAAACAGCTGATACCTAATAATTCAGAGCCTTTCAGGGGTTGGCTCCATTTTCAAAGGATTAAAAAAAAAAAACACAAAAAACTCACAAAATCAACACCCTGCAGTCAACCAGGTCGCCATGTGGAAGGAAATGCACCGGTGAATTCTGGGAGTCAAGGTAGGTTAAAAAAAACCAATTCTGTGGGAAAAGGTGGTGTAGTTAGTGTAGCGAAGGGTGGAGAGGTAAAGAAGAAATACGATAATGCAAAGGGGAAGAGAGGAACAAAAAAAACAATAAAATAAAGTGAAGAACACAACAAAAAATATTTTAAAAAACATGAAAATTAAAGCGAAAAAATGAAACAAAGGGGAATGTTACGTATTTCTTCTTTTATTTCTTTTTTTCTTTTTTTTTTGTGCGGGTGAAAATGTTTCAGTGGTTAAGTAGAAAGAATTAAGTATTGTAGAGGTTTAGTGGAAAGAATTAAGTGTGGTAGACTCGGTTTTTTTAAAGTTTATTTTTGAGGAGCATTTTCTGTGTCGTCTCTACCTATCCACCCTTTCCTACACTTACCTAGCATCCTCCACCTTAGATTTTTTTTAACCTGCCTTGGATCCCAGAAAATCTTGATACATATCCTTCAACTTGGCGACCTGATAGACTGGATGTTGATTTTGTGAGTTTTTGTGTTTTTCTTTAAATCCGTTGAAAATGTAATCAGCACTGGTACATGATAAATGTAAAATCACTGGTACATGATATTTCTGAGCATCATTTCAAGCCCTTGAAATGATGCTCAGAAATATCATGTACCAGTGTTTTTATCCGTTTCATGCTTCACGCTTGAGTGTCTTTTTAACTGTGAAAAACGCATTTTTAACCCTTACTAAACCATGCGCAATGGCTGTTTGCCGTGACGTCACAATGAGTTAGCCAATGACGAACGAGAACAACGGCTGTTTGACCGTCTGATTGGACTAGCCCAGTCACGTGGTATGCACGTCACAGCAAACAGCCATGGCGCGTGGTATAGTAGTAAACTAGGCAAACACTAGGTTCTGGTAAACTAGGTTCTGAAGATCAAAATTACTTGGCCGAGCGAGAAATGCTATCATACATATGTTTATTTCCTATATTCTTATGTCCATCTTACACAGCATTTCCTGTAGTCGAATACCGAAGCGAACACTGCAAGGGTGAAGTACACGAACGAATCAAACACGGAATCAAGCAAACGAAGCCAACGGCGGTGTAATCGAGCGCATCTGAATAACTCTGCCACCACGCATTCAATCTGCTGCAGAAACGTTATAAGGAGGACAACTTTGTTGCAAAACGTGTGAAACTTGTAGTTAACAGTGTTTTTTTTTTACCATCTATAATTATGTTGTGAATTGTTCAGACTAAAATAACTTTCTCACCATGGCAAATTTTTTTTGTATTGGGCAGGCAGTGCTCGGGGCCACTAGTCTTATAGAATGGGCATCCTCACTGCCGCTACTGAAAATCAACTTCGCCATCCAACGAATCACCCGAATTTTGAGGTGGGAATTTTAATTTTGAAATTTTGGATTTCGTACACCAAATTTCCCTTGTAATGAAATTTTAACCAAATCAGAAGCAAATTGTGAACGTTGTGTCCTAAACAGATAAACAAACTCCTGTGCGTCACAAATCGGCACACACAATCCAAATCAGCCGAGTATTAGACCTTGCTTGCTTCGCTCGTTCGCAGTGCAGTGGCCGTTTCATTTGTTTAATTGTTTAGCAATCTATATAAATAAATTAAGCAATATAAATAAGAAAAGTAAATAATCTATATATAAAAAAAACCCTTAAATTGGCCAGCTGACTAGCAAAGTTAAGGGTTTTACAGTATAATATAATATATATTTAAATATACAGTTTGGGGTGAGGGATGATCGTCTAACTGGAACATCGCGTAATTGGAAGATCTTATACAATTTAACAATATAACGGAAAATCGTCTAACACGAAAATCGTATAATGGAAAATCGTCTAACATCCCTGCCTCGTTCACGCTGCCGCACTCGCTGAGGCGATGGCTAATCGTCTAACTGGAAAATCGCATAATTGGAAGAACGTATACAGTATAACAGCATAACGGAAAATCGTTTAACACGAACTTCGTATAATGGAAAATCGTCTAAGGTCCTTGCCTCGCTCGCACTGCTGCGCTCGCTTCGGCTATACATGTAGCATCAGAAACAACAGCCGTATTACTGTCCAGTTAGACGATTATCCATTGTACGATTATCCGATTCCGTTTATAAGAATTTCCAGATTTTTTATTTAGCCGGCGGATATAAGACAATTTTCCCATTAGCCGATTTTCCAATTAGACTTTCCAATTTTTCAATTCCGAAGCGCCTACAGATTGTTTATTTTCCTTTGGTTGCTTCCTTATAAGACAACGTGCTCAGCTTTTGGTTTCTTTACTTTCTTTATTTTTTTTATTTTTTTGGTTGTTATTTCTTGAACTACATTTCTAATTTGGCAATGTTTGTTCGCCAAATGTTTCTTCTTTGTTGACATATCTTTTTTGTCGTGTCTTCCTATCATAGTGAACAAACAATAAACCGTAAGAGGGCTGAACGGATGTTTACGCGGCCGGCAGCCCCTCTATAAATACTTACTTTGTCATGAAGCTTTGCTTCGCGTAACGTTATTGATTTCATTTTTAAAAATATTCCTTGAGTTGCATTTTTTCCCGTTGATTAAGTATAGTTTCATTATTTATGAGATGCAAATATACTTTGACTTTGTCATGAATCCTTACTCTACATAATGTTATTGACGCTTGTATGTATTTTTCGGGGGGGGGGGATTCGCATTTTCCTCAAATTTGTGTGTGGTGAATTAATGTTCCTAATTACGCTGCTTCACTCGCGCTGCCGTGCTCGCTGCGGCTAACACATAACATCAGAAATGCTAGTGTAAGAGAGATGCCAACAAATATTGAGCAGTTTTAAACGCTACGAGCATTTTACGGCAAACATTTTTCTCCCTTCGCCCTGCAATTTAGGGCAATCTTTATTCTTGTATTTTACGCTACCAGGTTTCCAGTACCTTTTTCTAGTACCTGCAGGAAGCTTTTTAGTCAATATTTTTTAGCATTACGTCATCTTACGGTACCTACTATGTACGGACCGATTCAATTCTGAATCGTAAGTGGCATAGCAGGGTGTCTATAATACAGTCAGGAAAATAAGGAACGTCAGGAAAAAACAAACAAATTGGAAGTTAAGTCAGGAATTTGCAAATTGTCAATTTGAAACTAGTAATTTCATCGTTGGTAAGTGAGGACGATATTACTTTCTCTTAAATAGACTATTGTTGGCTAAAGGTTAATTCGTCAACTACATTGGGTAACACATCGTATCTGTTAATTTTGATTCGGTTTTTTTTTTCTGTTACGCATAGGAGGGTAAGTTAGGCCTAACTGAGCAACAACGTGCTATTATTTATCACCCACTATTTACTGCACATATATTATACTTTTAGAAGTGCTTCTCATACGACAAGATAGTAAACACCAAGACCGATTCATAAGCTGAATCTGTCGGCAGAGACGTTTATTTACGTTTTTATTTTTAATACGGGTTAGGCCTACCATTTGAGTGTAAATCTGGCTTGACATGTGTTTATTCTTGTGGTTTTGGTGGAAAACGGATGTGGGAATGCTGTGCAAAGGCAAAACTGGCAAAACTGGCTTCCTCCAGAACCCCGAACTGGAACCATCCACTCTAAAGGTTTTCTCTAAGAAAGTTAGTGAGTCAGGAAAAAGTCTGGAAAAAGTCACGAAGTTTTTTTGTATTGTATAGCAACAGTTTTGTGCCAACCTGGTTCTTGATTAGAATTATATGAATTGCAATTTTAATCAAGTGGTTATAATCGTATTTACTTGATTATAATCGTAACAACCCTGTCCGTTAGGCCACCTTGCCCAATAGACGAACACACACTAGGATTTGAAAAGGTTAAGGAAGAGAAATTAGCAGTAAAGATATTCGACTATTACTAAAATTTGCAGGTACTTTCCTTTCTTTAACCTTGTTTAAGTGTAGAACCGGGAAGAGGGAAATCCGTGTGTTTAACCCTGGAAGTCTCCTAATTCGGTACTTAGGAAATTTGTTTGGAGATTGGGGGGGGGGGGGGAGGACGGGGGATAAAAAAATTGTAATTCATCGGACAGATCGGGGGGGGGGTCATACATTTGTAATGTTCCGTCAACAGGGACGGGCCACAAAAAACACTGACCAATACTACAAATATAGTTTTTTTTTTAATAAACTCGTAGGAAACTCTTGTCCCCTGGTTTTTTACTTACTTTTGCTAATCAGGCGCTGACTATGTTACGCATGTGGGCAACAAGCAGTGTGTTCAGCATATGTTGTATGAAACTTGATACAAGATGGGCGTAAGGAACATCGATGTTTTATTTACAGAACATTTGTTCCAACCTGTCTTTTCGTTAAAAACGAGGCACGTTTTCCTTACAACTGGTGGTAACTTTTCGGTGCGGAGTGCTACTTACTTCATTTGGCTATAGCACTAATCTTGGCTACAGGAAATCTGCTGACAGTCTCAATAGGCATACGAAAAATGCTATTTTTTTTGGAGGCGGGGGTGGGGGGTGATGCCGGGGTCACATTAGTTTTGGATTTTAAGTAGGGTATGGGGTCAAGATTTTTTTCAGGGCTCGAAACTTTTTTTAAGTTATCGAAAATTTGGTGGTTACATTTTCATTTCCTCTGGCGCTCCCCTGGTCATAAATAATGACCCGTTCCTTGTTTGTCCACTTTTGTTAAATTTTAAATTTAACGTCGGTTCTTGGGGGGAAGGGGGGTTTGCACCACCATGGCTATCAAAATATCCCGAAGAAAGTTGCTGATGGAGTCTTGTCGTGTCTTATACTACGACCTGGCACGGACTTTCCCAATATCCCCTTACCGATTACATCGGCTTACGGGATGTCAAGTTCCAAGAAAAAAATGAAAAAGTGAAAAGCCAATTTATGAAACGACTTACCCAAACAAGTCAGATCCACAACAGTGAGTTCCTTGTTGAGACAAATGGCATCTGGGCGTAAATCCGACGTCTTTTTCCGTGACACGGTGTTCCAGAGATCGGACACGAGTTCCTTTAGTGACGGCGTCATCCCGAGACGAGATGAGAGGAACAGGGCTGAAATAACTTTTTTGTTTAATGTATTTTTTCCACTTTTTTTTTTTCACTTTTCGAAGCACAGGGACTCGATTCGGCAAAATGCAACTCTCGACGCTCTACAGAAAACCATCTTCGTCAAGTTAATCATTCTCTCGTTAGGCGTATTGTTGTCGGGAGGAGGTGTGAACACGTAAACACACAGATTGACAAGCGCGCGCGGGGCCCGTCACATCCTCAATCGCTGAAAGCACGTGCGCCAATGACGCGAGCGACTGGAGCGTGCGTGCGACGCGAGATTTTCGCCACCGGCGGGGCCGCCGCGTGCTCCTGAAGCTGCAGAAGCTGTAATGATGGGGACGGGAACGGAGAACGCCAATCGATACAGCGAGCAGAAAGTTGAGGATATACGCAGGGTGCACTACCTGAATTCCTGGCAAAGTTAGTCCTGGGTTTGCGGGGATCTTTCGAGAGCGATCAAGAGCGGATCCAAAGGAGCTGAGGTGGTACCTTCAAAAACCTTCAAAACTATGTTTACAAAACCGACCACTATTATTTCACCATTTTCTGCAACGCAGCAATTGTGAGTTTTCATTGGCTCAGAGAGAATTTCGCCGTTAGTATCCTACATCTTTGGAATTCCCAAAACTTGTGGTCAATTTTTTTTAAAGTGCAAATTTCAACGTTAACGTTAATGTTATCTTTGCCTCGTAATGTAGCTTAAATCGTGGACTAATTCTTTAAACGGGAATCCATGTAAAAATACCACCTGGCAAAATACCACCGGGAAAATTAACCATATCCAAACTACTGCTGTATTAAAACATCACCCTTCTAAAATCCATCTTCTTTTTTTTTTACAGAAATGTAAACTTGTGCAAATTAGGCGCAGACAATTACATGGCCTATGTTAGACACACGATTTCCGAAGAACTGACTACGGACTCTCGATGACTAATTTGATGAGATCGACGTTACAGGGCGTAGGACACATAGGCACCCCAATTTAGGCACTGGACAAATAGACACTCGGACATATAGGCACCCGGAAAAATAGGCACCCTGACATATAGACGCCAGACAAATAGGCACCAAGCTTTATTTTCATTATTTTTTAATGAATTGCCCTCGAATTCCGTATCGTTTGTCTTAAATCTGGGACACTTATTCGTGTGGATCGTTCGAGGAGAGGAGGGGGGAAGGGGATTTTTGCATTTTTACCCCGAATTTTTTTGTGGTGAATTAATGATCCAAATTACGCTGCCTCGCTTGCGCTACCGCGATCGCTGCGGCTAACACATAACATCAGAGATAGCTAGTGTAATAAAGATGCCAACAATGTTTAGCAGTTTTGAATGCTATGAATATTTTACAGCAAACTTTCTTTCTTCCCTACCCCGAATTTGAGGGCAATCCATCCCATTTAACTAATTTGTTTTTTAACTTGGTGCCTATTTGTCCAGTGCCTAAATTAGGGTGCCTATGTGTCCGGTGCTAATTGTCCAGTACGTGCCTATGTGTCCGCGTACGGACGTTACAGGCTAATTTCGCCAATATCGGTGTTCTCATGCCCTCCGTACAGTATGTCCTGTACGAATTCGACGCATCCTGCCAATTTTTCCAACCGATGATCGGAACGTACTATATGGGGCAGCGCTAACCGGAAAAGCGCGGACAAACGATCTATGTGAAGGTTGCACCAATGCACTCCAATATGGTCTCTTAGTGGATCAAAATCATCCTACGCTCTGGAAATCGATTCAGGCCCTGCAGCACGCCTATTATAGGCGTTATCGGCTAAGCTTATTGTACTAAATGTAAACGGCTCACCTGCTCCCAAACGTGACAGAAATGACAGTATTAAACGACGTGAACGTCTCCAAGTGTCGTGCATCCAGTTCCGTGATGGACACAGAATGGAGCAGTTGGACATTCAATCATATTACAATAAGAACAAACCAAATACATTTGTTAACTGGTGGTATTTTTGCATGGATGGATTTTGAAACGGTGGTATATAAGTACGCATGGTGGTATTTTGTCAGACATCCTTAAATGGAGGCTCACATTTGACGTGAGTTTGTGGTTATTGCAAGCATGTTAAGAAAATCACCACAGAGGAAAGCTGTTCTCCTGAAAAGTGCGTAAACATGTGTGCGTTTTAAATTGACGTCTGTTCCTATAGAGCAGTGACACGACGGAGTATTATTGTATATAACTCTGTGCCGGAGCCTTAATGGGTTAGCTGCAAGGGACACTGCAGAGAGAAACAGAAGGGCGTCATACTGAAGCCGATGCTGCGAAGAGTGATTTCTTAGACCTAAAACGCGCGGTTTTTGTTGTTGGAGACAACAACGTTATTTTAAGCCTAAGAAATCCGCTGTTCCGTTGTTTTTCCCTCCATTTTTATATAGTGCACCTTGTAGTTATGCCCTCCAAAACCCATATTGGTGCCAATATGGCGGCAAATGTGACTGCTCTGTTACTTCATGCATAAGTTGTTGCTGTTTATTGGCACCATACTTATTTTTCTTGATGGTTTTGTATTCCACACGAGTTTGCTATGCGACACAGAATTTCACCCTTGTAATTTCGTTGCCAAAAAAAGCAACTTCTAGAAACAGTAATTTTTCTTAAAATCGTCAGCACCTGCATTGGTTTTACAGTTACTATAGTCCTACTAATAACTGAAAATGTTGGAAGACGAGTGCGAGAGGGCAACGCACTATCGGAACTGTTTCGGGACACACACTTCACTACTAATGACGTCGACCACTACTCTCTTTTCGATTTTACCGGCCATGACCACGGATTATCGGATTATATCCCGAATCTTTGATTTAGGGAAGCGCGCTTGATGTTGGTACGGTCCCGACCCGGGAGATTCTATATTATAATGAATGAAATCATTGGTGGCTAAACCATGCGCAATGGCTGTTTGCCGTGACGTCACCATGAGTTAGCCAATGACGAACGAGAACAAAGGCTGTTAGGCCGTCTGATTGGACTAGCCCAGTCACGTGCTATGAACGTCACAGCAAACAGCCATGGCGTGTGGTATAAATGAGGACTTCGATAAATGTCGAGAGTACGTCGGCCTCTCGTATTTTTTTTCCCAGTGTTCAAAATTGCTAGTATTCAAAAGTGCAGGAATGTTAACGCTATTTTTTAGTGAGAAAAATTACTGTCTCTAGAAGTTGCCTTTTTAAAAACATTTCTACCACTCAGTTTTACTGGGTCCGGTGGACGGCCGGTGACAGGATACCTTGGACCAGGCACAAACTTGGTGTGGGGATCCCTTTCTTTGGCTCCAGAGTCTGGGGGAGCGCCATCAGCTCCCCGAGTGCCAGAAGCCAATTACGCATTTTCCGTGTTTATAAAGATATGTATCTGACGCACTTTGCAGTTTGCAAAACACAAAAATAACTTTTCAATAAAGTGATATTCTACGCAAGCATAACGTTAGTGATATCGAAAAGTTCAGCAACTAAGCCAAAGTTTATGTTCTCCGGGCCTGGTGTCATTCTTCCCTGTCGCCACCGCTTGTTCGGCGAGTGACACTGGGGTGACCAATGTGGTTCAAAATACGCCGAACGTACGCAAAAGTCATAAAACAGATAAATGTTAATATTTCGACATAACGAAGTAAATGAAGCTATGTCTTCTTCAGAGTACCAGGATAAAACGATGAAATTATGAAAACTACAATTCGCGATCCATGATTACAAGATCACGAACTCACGACATTCTCATAAGTGGTGTCTTCAATTTATGTAAAATTATTATAGTGGCGTCATTATTGTGTTTAAATTCTACTGTTACTTAGGATTAGTAGGTGTTTAGGAGGGTTCGATTTGTAACAGACGGCTTGCTTACTCGGCTGTCCAACTCGCATCAGATGACTTACGTGAGATGGCTTGCGGGACGACTGTTTTAGATTTTTGCCACGCACCCAGCTCTAGCCATGGTGCAAGAAGGAGAGAGGGGCAATTTTGCTAGGTAAATCCCATCGGAAATTCCTAAGTTCTTTTACATGCCACAGTCGACATGAGCACGAGACATCACAGGGCCCTTCTCTTCCCGAAAATGCCAGGGGTGGCTGATCGAACCCGGGACCTCGGGCACTTGAGACGGCTAACCACCAGGCCTCCTTGCCCCACGCGGGACGACTGCAGCTCGAGATTGAGCATCAAAAAAATTACTAATCAGCACACGTTTCAGAACGTTTGTTTGTTTTTCCTTTGGTCAGTATGGCTGAGTAGTAGGATTTGGTTTCAACGGTCGTGGGTTCGATTCCCCACTCAGGCAGTCTGACATTTAAGTCCAAAAGGCAACGTAAACAGGTTTCATCCGTATTTATTTAACACATATCGAGCCCAATTGGCTTCCTGTCCCGTTTAAAAACTTGATTTTATTCACCCCAACTCAAGTCACAGAAGACCCCAGCAAGCACTACTATACCCTGCGCAATGGCTGTTTGCCGTGACGTCACCATGAGTTAGCCAATGACAAACGAGAACAACGGGTATTTGGCCATCTGATTGGACTAGCCCAGACACGTGTCGTGCACGTCACAGCAAACAGCCATGGCGCGTGGTATAGTTTTCACAATTTTTTTTATGCCGCTTGATGCCGTTGTTTTCGTGAGGGTGCCACTACCGCACGAAACTGTCTGCCATGGCACTCATACATCCATATTGCTGGGAATGACGCTTCCTCCAAAACACCAAATAATCCTAGCTTTTGCTAGCTGAACTCCGTGTACCATACGTCGCTGACAGTACCTCGTAGTCATCTTCCTTGGCCGCTGGCCCTATTTACCCACGGGTGCACAATTTACCTGCGAGTGCACATTCACCCGGCGAACCTTTAGTTCTGGATGACGCCCATCACCATGCTTCGTCTGAGCTGGTCTTGAGGTCCCTTCTTTCACCCGTGGGCGCGCATTCGTGCTGCAGGTGGGTTGGAGATTCCATAGCAGACTTCATCTCAGATAAACGTTTACATTCGTGTAGTTTCGTGTTGGCGCTATAGATATCGCCACAATCCACACGAATTGAAGCAAAGGTGGTGTCTCCTCCTCTTACATCGTTCCCAAGATGAAGTTAAAGATTTTATATGCCTCATATTTGTAAAGAGCTCCTAATTATCATAAATCGTTTTAATTACCCTTGTTGGAAAATATACATCTTCATCTATCGTCTAAGCGTAACCACGTCTATTTATCCGAATTAGGACGGGTACTGCAGCTGTTTAAAGAACATGCGTAAACTTAAATAACGAATTTCGGCAAAAAGGATTATTTTTTTTCAAAAAAATATGACTAGAATTTTTTTGAAGGAAATTTATTCTAAACATAATTGGCAACCGGTTAATTTTCAAGCGGATGAACGGTTTAGACGCTAGAAGCAAAAAACCGTTTTTTGTCTCCATTTTTGGACGCCATCTTAAATTCCCCAAGGGTGCCAAGGTGGCATACTTCAGAATTGGATTACACACGCCATACATGTACACAATCAACAATGAGCAATTGTACAGACTATTCTTTTGGGTTTTCGTGCCGGACTAATATGAACTTTTAAGTGGCGACATCCTTCTTCCCCTTCAATGCTCCCAAGACGAGGTAAGGATTTTATACTCATTATATTTGTAGACTCCCAAAACGAGGTAAGGATTTTATACTCATTATATTTGTAGACTGCGTAATACAATAAAATATGGCTAATTTGTATTTAAAAATCTTGTAAAGAAACATATTTCATGGGAAAGGGCTCTCACAGGCACGTGTCTTCACAAGACTGCAAGTACAAATTAGTCAGGTCTTATTGTATTAGTCGACCTGAAACACATAAGTGAGGGTCATATAATAATTTTATAAAGAAATTAATGACACTACTTATTGGAATCTACGAACTTGTGATCGTGTAAGCATGGATTTAGAAATGTAAGGTTTTATTTTCATAATTTTATAACTTTGTCCCTGTATCATGAATAAAGCATCGCTTAAATCATTAACATCATTCTGTACAAAATGTTAACATTTGTTGTTTTACGCCTAGGATGTGCGTCCACTTTGTTTTTACACTTTCATTTTTTCCGTGATTTTTCATATTTTTGGCGGGCTTCAGGCGAACATTTCCAAATTTTTTTAGATCCTCTCCTGGACAAGATGTGTATTAAAATGGTAATACCAGTGACTGATAATAACTGAACACACATGGTGGTACCAGATTTAGTTTTCCGCCTTGGTTCCTCCATCTTGTTTAGAATGCGACGTGCCAAAGCCACCTATAGTAAAGGCCGTATGTGCGTTACGTTCCACAATGTTTGCAAGAAGGGAACAGCAAGCGGCGCTGGTTTGCCAAGTGCCGCCATGAGTTGGTAGAATTTGGAACCCTCGCTAACTAGTTTACAACTTCGCCACTTGATGTTGAGATGGCAGCACCTAGCAAACTTCGCCTGTTATGACTGTGGTTGATTTTAGTCGCCTCCTTTGTTGCTTACGGAGACGGCCTTTACTGTCGGAGGCTTTGGCTATTCCCGTTTCAAATACAACTCCAACCCAGTTTAAGTATAGACAGGAAACATAAACACCTATGGACGTGATCTATTCAGAGAGTTTTGCATATTGCTTTTCTGATGGCTGTTGATTTTTGTTGCCTCCGCTGACGTCACAATGAAGCTCAACAGCTTACGCACAAGTGCGCAAGTCAAACCGGAAAGGCTCCAGTGTGCGTGCCTCCAGTGACATCACTTAATGAGCTGATGAATGGCCAACCTTCCTATATATACTATCGTTCCATCGATCTTGGTCTAGACCCTTTTATCACTCGTTGCATTCCCAAACTGATAAAAACACCTTGCGATGCGCCCGTGTTTTTTTTTTTTTTCAGTTAGAAATGCAACACAAGTATTATAATAAAAAAACGAAACTAGGTTCTTGTGGATTTTACTACTTGTAATTCGGACGCGTAGCATCGCCTCAAAACAGTCGGTTATTCAGAAAGTATCATGGATATCCATCATCTTCTAACCTAACGTAACCTAATTGAAGCCCCGACGTCGGATGCGAGTGGACAGAGGGCCACTTTTGGCAAGCAGGAGCGTGAAAGTGACTAAAAAAAACAACAACATGGTAATCCTTTGGCTACACTGATACAAGGCCTTTATTAAGTTTTTAAAATCACAGTTACTCGGCCGAGCGAGAGACGCTGTTAATTCGTTTTCTGTATTCACGTGGCAGAAATCTACGTGATTTCTACCCAGTGCTCCACAGGGCAGTGCTCCGCTTACATGATTTCTGCACAGTGTTTTATATACGTCAAATTTCGTCCCTCCCCAACCCTATAATATTTAAAAAGAATAAAAGCCTAATAAAATTCCACAAATAAACACAATGGTCGCGCAATGTTTCGGGATTTAATTCATCCCGTCGTCAAGTGGCTAAAAAGTGAGGAAAACACATGTCAAAGTATGGAACACTATAATTAAAAAATTTATAAATAAATTTAAAACATGAACATGAATGTTTATTGTGAACGCGGTTTATGTTGAGTCCTGCAGGTATTTTATGAGCTGCTACGTTTTCCTGGAGGGGGCGGCATTAACCGACGGCCGCCATTGTTTTTGTAACCATCTCGGATATCAACAAGGCACTCTGCTGCCAAAAACATACAATTGATTATCTGTGTCGTTCTGGGGCGAACTCAAGCTAGGCCGCGGACACTATAGCAACCTGGCCAGAACAGGTAGCAAAATC
>JAHWFP010090691.1:0-13593 GCA_023313725.1 Lithobius niger
GCCGAGAAAAAGAAACTTAATGTGCCTTCGAATGGGGCCGAGAAAAAAAGACTTAATGTGGCTTCGAATGGGGCCGAGAAAAAGAGACTTAATGTGGCTGCGAATGGGGCTGAGAAAAAAAAAAACTTAACCCATTGCTACATGTGCCAAACTGGATGTATTTTTTTTAGTTTCCTGTGGGACTCAGGTTGATCACCGGATTTGAACGGACATTCAGTTGGTTTGAAGACGAGGACGTTGACCACTGGGCTGTTGCTGCTCGCTTTGTTCGGCTCCCCGGGTACCCTTCGCAAAGCTCGCTTGCGTGTTAGGTCTTAGTGTTTCGCCGTTCAGTAGCCACCCCTTTAACAGGACGATGCGCAAAAAAGGTTTAAAATGGTAGCAGCAGACGTAAAAATTTCGAATACACTATCATTTGAAGGAAAGGATGGATATATGTGTGGCACGTGTTATGCAGTTAACCTACGACCAGGAAAATATCTCTTCCCACGTCATTAGACGACTTTTAGTTTAATTTTTTAGTCTCGTACCTTGGTTGCTTGTGGGATTTGATTCGGTGTCCACTTAGTTGGTAGCCGACCACACTGATCACTCAGCTTTTCTTGCTCTTGTTTTTAGTGCTTGTTTTATCTTGGTCATTTTTCTTCTGCTTGATGACGCGTTGACGAAGTCGTCTCTGGTGATGAGGAAGGCTACAGACAGAGCAAATGTTGGCTTTCACTGTTGTACAGTTTTAAGCACTTGTTGCTACAGGTAGTATTACGTTTAGCTGTGTTTCATACATTTGAGGTAGTGCAAATGTTTAGCAACACCAGCTTTTATGGCCAATGCACTGAAATACTGGCTTTCACTGCTGCAGTTTAATGCATTAGTTGTTGCAGGTATAGTGATGCGTCTGCCAACTCCACCATTATGAACAGTAGAAATGTTGGCTTTCACTGATTCGGGTTTTATGCATTAGTTGTTACAGGTAGTGGTGCATTTAGCAACACCACAGCTCGTAAGGACAGCATAAATGTTAGCTTTCATTACTGTACAGTTTTAAAGATTGCTTGTTACAGGTAGTGGTGCGTTTAGCCACATCAGCTGTTATGGAGAGTGGATATATTCGTTTTCCCTCTTTTCCATTTTAAACGATAGTTGTTACACGTAGTACAGATATGGGCAGTGAATGTTAGCTTACCCTGATGTACATTAGTATGTATTAGTGGCTAGAGGTAGTGGTGCGTTTAGCAACACCAGCCAGCAAAGACTAGCTATCACACATCATAAGCTACTGTATTCCTTGGACGGAGTGGTGTGGTTAACAAGTCACCCCCTTCTGCTCTTCCTACAGATAGGCCTACGTCCAATTTCACCAGCCGTGGCTGTATATGCACGAGATATTCTTTGGTAGAGTTGATAATACGCTTTACATGTATATACAGACATAGTTCTGACGTTTGGGGCCATCATCCACTTCTAAACAGTTGCAGGAATGGGGAGGGGGATGAGCAGGAGGATGGGTGTAGATGGAAAGAGGGGGGGGGGGAGTGTTGGTTTGCGAAGCTTATCGGTTTCCGCTGGCCTAATCTCGATAATGGACGGATTGAGAGGGAATCTCCGGCATCTCTGCAGCTATTTACCACAAACTGTCGCTCACGGTGTTACTGACGAAATCGGTGTCGCACTTGACAGGTTGGTTGGTCAACCGAATCTGACACCTTTCGCTTCTCGATGCTGAAACGTTAATCATTTTAAGAGCAAGAAGAATCAAATTGGCAACATTTACACAACATTGCACATGTAGCCAGCTACGGCTGGTAACAACGTAACAAGAATGTATCCTATTTTCTTTCAAATAGATGTGCTTTTTTTTTAGACCAACCCATTTTGGAAGTCTTGCGGCTTCACTTCTACTTGTACAAGTAAATGATATAACTACTAGGTACCATATTAATTGATTTTACAAAAAGCATTTGACACATTTAATCATGAAAAATTAATTAGGAAATGTGAACAAATAGGATTGAGAGGAAAAGTTTAAAATTTCAAATTTTTAAAGAGTTAAATTCCGAAACTTCGGAGAAGGGCATGCGATCATGCAAAATGTTTAAAACAAGAATCAAGTCAGCCTTGAGACGACGCTATACCAGGTTTTCCAGATTTAAGATCTTAAGGCGTTCAAGGTAAGAGTACCTACTTATAAAGGCCGGTCAGCAACTTTGTGTTCCTACGCTGAACCGACTCAACAACGTCGACGTCCGTTAGCAGCCAGGGAACCAGGCTTGGCTAGCATACTCGAGGGTAGGATGAACGTTAACACAAAAGGCCCAAATTAAAGTATGGCGGTACCCAGAGATAAAACACCGTCTAACAATAGCAGATTTAATGTTTCAGTCCTAACAACTGATGGCTAGTTTCAAGTCTGAATTAAACCACACACCGAGATCACGCACTGAGTCAGCAATGTATAGTGGTAAATCCCCAAGAGTGTAGCTTCTGTCAAGGGTAGAGTTCCTAACAGGGAAACGGTGGCATTCGTTCACAGAGAGCGGGAGTTGTCATGCAGTAATGCGACCAGGTTAAGACCCCATCGATACAAGACTGGAGTATAAAAGCATCGGTTGGTAGAACAATAGCGAATGGACTGTAAGGTCGTCAGCCAAACTTTTCTTGCTCCGTGTGATGCGAACGGACATTACGGTAGGCCAAGAAAAGAATGAACAAGAGAGGGCCCAAGACTGATCCCTGGGGAACCCCTCTGATCAAGGAAAAACTAGTAAAAATTTTTGCCCACGATGACACGCTGTGAGTGAAACCCTAGCGACTGAAGTTTACAGATTAACTTCGAATGCATGACCATTTCGAATGCATTTTCAAAGGCCTTTTAAAAATCAAACATGATGCAATCGGAGCCAATCCGCAGATCGAATGCCTCGGTCCGTTTGTCTAATACGATAAGTAGTTGATGGATTACCGATTTACCAGGTAAAAAACCAAATTGGTCAACAAAGTTAAATCTATGATTTGCAAGCATAGTAAGGATAGTATCCTATAAGATCGTCTCCATTATCTTGCAAGGGATACAGGCAAGAGAAATGGGTCGATAATTCACTGGGTCAAATGAATTGCCCTTCTTAAGGATCGGAACGACAATGGCAGTTGACCAAACATCAGGTAGTAAACTGGTTTGGTAGGCCAGGGTAAAGATTAAAGATGGATTCGCAGATCTGAGAAGCAATCTGTTTATAGACATACGCTGATATTCTGTCTGGACCAACTGAGTGTCTACGTTTAATACGAATGACCAGGATCCGAGTTGGTGTGAAGGTGATGGCAAACGCTGAATCAGTAGAACAATAATTATCGAGATGGGGTATGTTAGAAGGTTGACTGGTGGGAGTTATTGTCCAAGACTCGGCTGTTGGAAAAGATCATGTTGAGTGCATTCACCATCATCCTGTTATCAGTGAAGGAAGCGCCTTCTACGAGTAGTGGAAGAATAGCCCTACAGGGTTGAGTCTTACACCTACGTAAGCGAAAAAGGAATGCTAAATGACCGTCAGAGAGGGTTTTTTGTTCAGCAGTCTCTTGAAGGTTCTTAATACGAGCGGAATACAACATTTTGCACTCGTTATACACCTCCAAAGTAAAGGGCCAGGCAGTTAATTTGGAAGTAGCAAGTTTAGTCAACTGGTGATCTCGAAAAGCAAGGAGGGACCACACAGAGTAAATGCCTGACTGCAGGTTGCGATATTGTCAGTTAAACTTTTGTGAAAAGCCAGGCAGGCAGAGTCGACGGTTGAGAGCCCAGAAAGGGCAAATTTCCAATCACTCAAATCCAATTTAGCTCTATGACAGAAAATCAATTTTTACTCGCTTAGCGTGTGAAGGTGCAGATGGGACACTTCCCTGAATAGAAAAAAAATTAGAATATCATGGTGACTAGAGCCCAGCGAGGGGCCAGTGGAGACTTCAAAGATAAGACGCAATTCGTCCAACAGCAAAATGTCCAATCTGTTCTGGACTCTAGTCGGTGTGGTCACAAGATTAGTAAGACCGAGGGGGACAGTGAGATCCAGAAACAGAGAATGTGCACAGTCGGAAGGATGCTGATTCTCCCAGTTAACGGTTGATAGATTAAAATCACCCAGTAGTAAATTCGAAAAAGTCTGGTATGTATTGGCGAGGATAAAGTTGTACATACAATTTACAAAAGGAATAGAGGAACCATGAGGCACGTAGCCAAGAATGCAGTTAATGCGTAATTCAATGATAGTAAAAACGAATGCCTCAGCATCGCTAACAATTTTTTAAGATGGACCCCCAGACACAACAGCAACAGCAATACCTCCCGCCCGTGAACCACGGTTATTACAAAAAATACTATACGGGAAACCTCCCAAAACGATAACATCGGTGAAGGCATACGACAACCAAGATTCAGTGATAAAAAGAAGATCAAAACAACCAGAGGAAAGAGTATGGTGGAAGGCTGCCATGTCTTTAATGTATGTGAATAGCGTAAAAGATTATGTAAACAACACACTAATATGTTTGCTGATGATACTGTAATGATTTCTATAAATTAAAAGTATGATGACATGATACAAAACATACAAACGGATTATGATATAATTAGGGTTCGACCGAGTCCGGGTAAATACCCGATTCGGTACCGGGTAATGCTATTTTTGACCCGGCTCGGACTCGGTAAAAATTCGACCGAGTACAAACAGGGTAATAATTATTTGTTGAAAAAATTATTTTTATTTTCATAGTTTCATTTATACCTTCTGTATCCCCCTACAACTACTTGCACGCAACAGATATTCATTAATATACACAGAAAAAATCAGTTAAATTGCTTTAATAGTTTCGGAGAACCAATTTTTTTTTTAATTATGGGCTGTAAACGAACTAAAATTGAAAATCTCCGTGTTGAGAAAACGTGTCCGTAAGTCGGCGATAGTTGTGCTAAAAATCGTTGTTCCCACCTGATAAGCGATAGTGTGAAGGTTTATAGGCTCCTTTTCCATTTTAGTTGTACATCGCAGCTGCTGTTTTAAATTTTTAATGTTGTGAAACATCATCTTTCTCGTGATTTTCAACAACGAACTGAACATAAGCGCTCACGTGAAATCCGAAGGGCACCATGGTGGCCATTGTGAAATCGCCCGTCAGCCAACGAGAGCGCGCCAAATCGGTCACGTGGTGCAAACTGGCCAATGAGGAAACGCGATCTTCCAATTGCTTTGGAAAGGCAGCTCGAGACTGCCAGAAACAGTCTCTTACGTTCCATCTGATTGGCCAATGCCAAACGGGCATCGAGAAAATATGTTGAGAGGCCCGGATAGAGGGGAATTCCAGCTTTTCAATAAACCCAAGATGGCGGCGCCCAGTCAAATGGTTTGATCGCTACCGCTGTCGAAAATGACCAGTTTTTTTGTTCTTGAACTTCGGAAAAAGGAATGAACACCACTTTTTTGCAGTTTTTAGTGAGACTGCACTCAACTAAAGTGCTTTTTATAAAAGTCTAGACATCGTTAACAACGTTTTGTTTACAGAAATCGATGCACAACATATCGGGTAGCGAATTTCAGTTTTTCTCATGTCGATATTTTGGCTGAAAATTGCATTTTTCGACCCGCACTTCCCCATAAATGTTTCGACGTATATATAAGTCATTACTCCAATTGGACCATATTGTTGCTTAAAAGGTTAAAGCCAACAAATGCCTGTTGTGAGACAAAGTAACCAAAATGCATTTTATTTTTCATTTCACTTTATTATTAAAAAATTTGAAACAAAGAATTGCTGGTCAATTTAATTTTTAATGTCACTTTATTTAATAACGTAAAGTTTATAATTAAACAATTTGGAAGAAAGAATTACTGGTATTTTACAGTTTTTTAAAGTTGGTTTCGTCCTTTTTTTCGCTTTCGTTCATTGTTATACTATGCTCAATACAAAACTGGACGAAAGCAAAATGAAAACGACTGAAAGCAAAAAAAAAAAATAAAAGAACGAAACCAAAGTAAAAAAAGCTGCATATTAAACATAAAGCAAAAATTGAGAATCTACGACCCGGTTTTACTACTCGGACTCGGCTCGGTGGGTATTCATAATTACTCGGACTCGGCTCGGACTCGGTTTTTTGTTACCTGGTCGATCCCTAGATATAATAAATTGAAGGTTGATGGACAATGAACTATACATAAGTAAAGAAAAACAATTAAATTAGAAATAATAGTACCATAAATATAAAAATGAACGTAACAAATATGTTGAAAATTCATACAGAAAAGTGTATGAATGAAAAGGATAGTAACAAACAACCTTGTATAAATACATGTAATATAATAGAATCAAAAGAATTGGGGAAATATTTGACACACTTGGTAATTAAACTAAGACAAATGTTGCCAGTGTTATATAAAGTAAAATACACACTAAATTAAAAAAAATAAAAAAATAAATATCTGTAGAAAGTAGTTTAAGATATGGAATAGAAATTTACGGCTTTGCAGCTTAATAAATATTATTACAACTACAAAGAGTTTAGAATAAATTAGTAAAAGTCTTATTTGGAAATGAAACTACATACGAGATCTATTATAAAAATAAAATTCTAGAGATAGAAGACCTTCGAGATTACATAATCATTATTAAAAATTATTATAATAACACTTATAAACAACCAACTGAGTAAAAAAGTTAACGATTGGAATGAACAAAAAATAAATTTAAAATACCAGACTGGAATAACTCCTATGGAACAAAAATTAGAAACTACAACATACCAGATATATTCAATAACATATACAGATTGAATAAAAATATTCTTAATGTATAACAGAGTTAAAAAGAGTTCTAAAACAACCATTAGTAGAAATTCATCAAGCTAGAATTAATTAGAAATTAAATAATTAAAATTAATCTATGATAGTATTGTTTAAAAAAAAAGAATTGAAATAGGAATTAATAAATATTAATTAAACATGTAAGAGAATTGTTTTTTTTTTATAATGTGCCTTTATTAGATGTGTCGTAGATAAATAATTTTCAAATTATTTATTATACATATTTTGCGTTATTGTGCTAAAATTGTACGTGCTTTGTTTTTTGCTGCTCAAACAAGTTAATTGCAATTTCGAGCATGTTCAGATAATAAATTATTAGTATTATTATTATTTTTCTATACTGAGCCTAGCATTGTTAAGCTAACAACGATGGAAATGTTAGAATGTTATTTTTTTCCCCCAGGCAACGTATGGGCATCAAAGTTAGAAATTATTTACCCTGAGATCAGCTTTCCAACAATTTCTTTTAAGTTTTCTTTGGGAAATTAGTCCATTTGGTTTCTTTACAAACTTTGGATTTGGTGTTGTTGTTCATATTCACATTGTTTGATATAAATACATAACCGCTTATCGAAGCATCCGGGACTGCAGTTGTTCTATTTGGCGTTTCTTCCTATCTTCTCGATGCGGTTTCATTTCTCTTCATATTGTTTGTGCATTGTTTTTCCTTTTTTTATTTACTTTTTAGTCGAGTTTGGATTTTATGTTCATTTTAATTTCTAGTATTTGTTCAGTTGCCGTAGTCCTTTGTTCCATTCCGTTAGTTTACCACAATTGCTGTGGAGCAGGCCAAATTTTACACTTAAAGGGGCATACCTTCTCACTATATTCGAGCATCCTGCGTTTTATAGCATTTGCAACATTTTTACATAGGTTAGAGTGAATGTAGCAAAACCGTTTTACACGAGGGAAGAAATAGGAAAATGAATACCTCTTCAACCCTTAACACGCGTCTGAAGTATGCGAAACTGAGCCATACAGGAAATCCAACCGGGAGGAATGTACCATTAATTTAAGTTCTATTTTCATTTCTTTATTGATAATGTTATTTCACTGGTTGTTTTAATTTAGGTATTTGTTTTTTTTTTTAGGTATTTGTATTTTTACCATGCTTATTGTTTTTCCTTGCGAAACATCATTTTCCTATTCTTTTTCCACATCTTCCTTACCTGAAACCGATTTGATTTTTAAAAATACAATCGTCTGTGGTTTTTAAAAGGAGGGTGGAACATGGACTACATAGGCCCGTGTTCCAAACGGTGACTAAGTTGACTTGAACTCGAGAACGTACTTAAGTAGGCGATGGTAATCTGTAACCTTGCTTAACTCGAGCGCTGACTCCAATCCTGAGTAACTTAAACCCGTACTTGAGAATGGTATTCTGAACGAAAACTCAGACTTCAACCGGTGCTCAAATTCAAGTTTCAAGCACGGAATCTCGAGAAAGGTAAGAGGGAGGCCTATGCTATACATCGCCAAGTATCCCCTTAAGCAAGAAGCGGCTTCGCTGCTGAACCGTCGTGCATTTTGGCAGCCCTACGTATGACGGTGCAATTGTGGTGACGTTTACTAGGTTTTCCGTGTGGTGGGTATTTCGTCACGTAGTAGAGGACTACAGATACATCCTCTTTTGGGTGGAGTGCAGAGGTCAAAGTAGTACGTAAATGTATGCGTTAAGGTATATAGTGATAGCAAACTCTTAGCGAATAAATTCGTATTTGCCATGTTTTACAGTTTGTTTTTCTCTGTATTTATTTTATTTCCGTAGTAAACAATAGTGTACATAAACACTATGAAGCCTTGGCTTCTACAAAATCAATCTTAGCAATATGAGTAGATGGCAATACATGCATAAAAAGGAAATCTGTGTTAACATAACAGCACAAGAACGTAAATACAAAATAATATACAAATGACAGACAGCTTAACTTTTTAAGTTGTCATCACTCAACACCTAACTTTGGTGTTTAGTTCCGTAAGTATGGTCCACATTTCTTTAGTGAGATTCTAAAGACTTCTAATAAATAGATTAATATTCTAACGTTTGCACCCATAATATTGCTGTTTACCATGTATTAGGCTTAATGTAAGCTGTATTTCTGTTAAATTGCTTGCTGCTAATTCTTTTTCTTGTTTTTTCTTCATAAAGGGCAAGAAACGCTTTCACTATATTCGCGCATCCCACGCGTTAGCTTTCGCCACATTTTCGTAGGTTTCAGCGACAGGGCCAAACCACTACGACGGCAAAAAGAAAAAAATGCGGCTGCAATATTTTCATACGTTTTAAATGTTGCAGAACTGGGTCATACAGGAAAGATAACATGGAGGCTGGCACCAATCACATAATTTCGTAATTGTTAAATTCTTAAGTTTTTTACTTAAGAATTTAAGTTCCTTAAAAGGAAGGTCTGTGAGTGTGTTTAAGTACCGGTATATTTGTCATATAGTTCTGCGCATAGGTTTTGTAAGGAAAAATGTAAAGTTTTGAATAAAGATACTTTAGATAAAATCCACGGGCCTACATTAATGCAGATCAAATTATTATTTTCTAGCGTAAGACGTAATATTTCAACTTTCAGTTCAGTGTGAAGGCATTTATATTTAATTACAAGAATTGTATAAGGATGTGTAACTACTCAGGGAATGGGCGAGAGGTTTCAAGTTCAAGAACTCAATTCCAATTCATTCCTTACTGTATAGCTAGGGCTATATACACAGAGTAACACATATTAGGCATCAGCCAGAATTTATCCTTCTAACTGACCCTGTAGGCTCCAGAGGTTCTGACCGTTCAGTCCGATCCCCAAACATCAATTAGCTCGAGCTCACGATTCGGTCCCGTTTTATACCCTTTCGGGCCGGGGCAGAACAATAGGCTCTTGCCTCAGGCAACAGGCGAATAGGCTCAATCCGATTCCGACTGGATTCGCAGCGGACCCGTGCTGACACCTGGTGGCTGGCAGCAGTCCAATTCCTGAGTCTGCAGTAATTGGAAGGCTGGCAGGCCGTCATGATTGAGGCAAGCCGAACTACGAAGTGTAAGCTTCGTGAGTTGCGCGCTGACGTTCATGTAAGACGGTTACATCTCCCCTCCCCTAAGTGTTTGCTTAGGCAAAAGGAAGACTTGCTTATAGGTTCCTCTGACCCCTTACCATTCTGTAAGCTTTTGAAGAACCTCAGAATCGATAAGATTTATTCGCAAAACATCCTAACATACAGAGTTTCACAAGGGTCCCTAAATAACAATCTTTGCAGCTTCCTGTGCTAACAAAGCTGCAAAACAAAAAAAAAAGGGTTTAACGAGCGTTAACCACTCCTGGTCATCTGCCCGAAGCCCTAAGGCCCTATGTCTGCAACAGCCAGATTCCCAGGCGGTCACCCACCCAAGTATCAATCCAGCCCAATTCTGCTTAACTTCGGGGATCTGACGAGAACTGGTGTTTCCAGCACTGCAAGGCCGCAGACAAAACAATATAAAAACTGCAAAACAACAACTGCCGCTGCAAAACAATATAAAAACTAAACAATTCATAACAAAACAAAACAAAAAACCATAACACCCACGTCATCAACCGCAGAACAAAACGTAACAAAGTCCATCCGCGCAAACGTAACAACAGTCCAACGTCCTCCAAATGCACAAACTTAACATTGTCCTTCGTAACCCGTAACAACACTGATAACTTTAACAACAGACGAAAGCATGTCCCATTGGCTTCTAACGCGCATCCGGAAGTTCCTCCCATCTTATGCCACCAGCCATTGAAGTACCTGCCTGCCACGGCGCTTCCCAGTGGGCTGCCAGTAGTGGACTTGTAAACAGGCACTCCTCCTACCTGTAGCTTCCGACGATTAGTCCTCCCAGAGAGCCCTTCCACCTCTTAAACGCTTTCTCCACACAACACCACCTCTGTTGCTCAACAACAGCTTTGACATTGACATACCACACACTGACATGTCTCCCGACGGAATTAATTGTTCGAGCATCCTGCTCGTGGCCCCTCCTGGGTGTGCAGGCCAACGTGCCTATGCCTCCTAGGACAGTCATGGCCGACTTCCATTATCGGACTGGCATTCTCCGACGCACATCCCCTCGCATCACACTCCTCCGACGAAAGCACACAACACCTCTCCAAATTGAGCGTCCAAAACTCCTCCACTTCCGGATCGGCACGCAGGTCGTCCCATGTTGACTACCTTTCGGTGACATCCCAGCCACTTCCGCCCATGATGGCATGGTCGGCAGCGCAGCTACATCCCACTACACAGTCTCGTCTGTGAATCAAACACTTGTAGTCCATCTGCACTCACACACACGTCCACGAAATACACAAAGGTTCATCACGAAGTTTCCCACAAAGTCCTTCTTCGTCGACTTCCACACAGCTACCCCACACACAAGTGCCTTCCACGTTTCTTGATGAAGACTCCATGGTGGTACCATCCATCGGTTGTGCCCTTTTGAGCGGACGAGCAAATGGGAGCCACCGTAAATTGTAGTGCAAAGCACGTCCAGAACCAGTTAATCAGTGAAAGAGAGAAAAAGTTCGCGCTTCCTTCACGACCTTCTGTAGTTTGCAGAAAAAGAATCGTTTCACCCTTTGACTGCAAACCTGCTGGGAAAAGTAATGTTCAAACATTTAGTAGAAATCCGGAATTGCGGTGATCAGGAGTGCCTCTGGTTTCAAGGGGGTTTGGTTGACACACCACCTACCCTATCACGCATCGAACACACTACCTCAATTCGTTCATTCAACCTAATTCTCCAATCCATTTTCATAGACTGTGTCCTTAAATCGCAGCACTCACGTGTGGTAAAGTGCAATCGGCCAAACGCCACTTGAGCGAGCCTACAGCTTTAACCAAACACGCTACGTAGAGCTGGCTTCGCACTGCTATCCCGCATGCGGGTAGAGGTCATCACACTGAGGTTCTCCCACATTTAAAAGAACCACCGTCGTAGCCTACATGTCACCATACAAAGCGACCAGACGCGAAGAGTGACGTACTCTTAACCTGCGTCCACGGAATAAACCATTCCGTCTGGGATCCTGCTACACGCCTTCTGCTCTACCTCACACTGTAGTTGTTTTACTGGCTTCGAAGAGACCAAACAACATGACAATGTGTCCGCCACTGAACTGAATCACTGAATCTAAAATAATTCACATCAGTCTCTCAAACTGCCTTTTAAATTAGTTCCCCTCTGTGTGCCCCATGGTTGTTCGTTAAAACGCCATCATGTGCAACACAAGTGCTTCCCTGCAAAGCAATCCGTGGTTTTCACCTGACTTGCTCTGCAGAACAGCCGTCAGCAATCACCGTATTATTGATTTCACCCTATTTTTGATTTCTTACTGGATCTCCACCGCACATATTCCTGCGTGCACGATTTTAGAAATCTGCATGCAGCGTATATGAGGATGCGATCTTCGTTTGTACGCCACAATAAAAAAAAATGTGCTTTCTTTTTATCTGCTACAAACGGGGTCAAATGCGGCAGCCTGTTCACGCTCTTATTCCAGGTTTTGTTACCTGAACAAGGTTGTGGACTGATGCCTCATTTTCGGTTGCCAAGTTACCGTCCTAAATTGTAAGTCTTTTACCTGCTTCACAATTATTTTCAGTCAACTGACAAGGTCCAATTTTGAAACAAAAATTCAGTTTCAACCGTAACCACAGTCTACTTCAGAATTCCTCGTTTTTTCAAAACCCATTCTTTGGTCAGTTAAATCAGTGTTTAAGGTATCACAGCGCAATTGAATTTTCGGATCCAAATGAACAAACCTTTATCACCTTTCAAACTTCCAAAGTCGTGCCTGTTACAATTCGTAATTTAAGCAACCTAAACTCGCTACTAGATTAACTAATTTTACAGCCCTCCATGACCAATATCCACTCGACACTGAAACTTTTACATTTCATGCCTTTCGGACGGAGGGGGGAGAGAGATACGTATGACGAATATGCTTTCTTTTTTTTTTCTTCACAATTGTCATCGTACTTACCGTCCGTATTCCTAGCAACCAGTTCCGGTTCCAGAAACACACAGAATAAATAAAAAAAAAAAAAACACTTTTCCTGGCCACAATTGTGTTTTTTTCTTTCTGTGCTGGGACGGGAAAAAAAATTGCATCCAAGTCAAGTTTCCACTATTTGCAAAAATTAGCGTATTCCTTTCGGACTAACTTCACAAATCATCGGTCTTTTATTTACTCCAGTTTATTTACTCCAGTTTGGAAATGTTTATATCAGTAAAGACGAATCCCATCCAACTACCATGAAATCGCTATCATGCGGGGGTGACGGATCGGAGAAAGCGCTACGAATGGGGTCTACAAGACCAACGCAAGGGACACACCACTATTAGCATCCTTTCGAAGCAGTTTCAAGTGGTCATGTAAACGGAGTGATTGAAATTGTTAAGACTGACTGCAAAATTCATTAATACTTGAACTAGACACAATATACTATATTTAATGCAAAAATATCACATCTCTGTGGAATGCAGGCTCCTATGTTTAACGATGTTTATTCCGTTTAGAAGAGTTAAAAGTTGGAGGCCTGTTTACACGAAAACCACAAAAAAAGGTTATACAAACTACCTTAGTAATGATGCTTTATATAGTATTATCGTACGGTCCCTAACTTTCTCAATGCTAAAAACGCGCAGCGATATATCCCATATCGCCACACTAAAGTGTGGCGATATTGGATATCACCACACTAAACTGTGGCGATATTGGAT
>JAHWFP010090693.1:0-19172 GCA_023313725.1 Lithobius niger
TCTTACCGCAGTTTCTGTGGTGAACTTGCATATTATAAACCACGCGCTCTGGCTGTTTTTTTGTGGCGTACGCATCACGTGACTGGGCTAGTCCACTCAGACGGCCAAAGATACGCTATTCTCGTTTGTCAGTGGCTAACTCATGATGAAATCACGGCAAACAACCGTGGTTCGCGGTACAGTGTGCGTTATCCAGACCACATACAAGGACATAAAAAGGACAAACATTTGACAAAATAAAAAGCACATTAAAAAGCAACATAAATATAACATCTGAAAAAACTGAGTTTTTTAAACTGCAATTGGGTTAACACACTTTGGTAACAGCACCACCTATGGCACGAAATGGTCCTAAAATTGGCATGTCTCAAAGTCATTATTTTTATAGTATAAAATGGGAGTTTGGTTTAGTAATTTGGGAGTTTCAACAGGTTGGGAGTTTGGTTCAGTAATGACCTTACATCAACGAAACACTGCAGTAAAATTAATTGTACACCGTTTGACTAAGAACAGCTACGTTTAGGAAATGGCGATACCCCAACATTACCAAGGGTATATAAGGTATATGTAAAGCCAATTTTGCAGTACGTAAGCTAAAGGCACCCCTACATTGGGGTTATTGGGCTCGAGCCGGGCGCCCCCCCCCCCCAGGCTGGTTGCCCTTTTTATGCAGAAAAATGTGGCTGAAAATATAAAAAGGTAAGTTTCAACATCGGCAAGGGATAGAATGGTGACTTCCCGTTCCTCGGGCGCACTTAGACGCAAGCCAGGTTTGGCCCCCGCACCATTTACCTCGCATATGGCCATATTAACTGTGTGCAGGGCAGTGATTCCACAACGCAAATTCCTGGTTAGTAAATCCCTACCTTACTGGGATCGTTTGTTAAAGTTAGGTTTAAATTCTTTAGAGTTGAGACATTTTCTTCACCCGACTTTTCCCATTTTGCTTGATCTCGCCATTTTGGATCTCAATATATATATTTTTTTGAACGGTGTGGCATGCTAGTACTAACAGTGGCCATAATTTTAAACTCACTGTGCCTTAACCAAAACTCGACTGACGTAAGTTCTTCGTTAGTATATGGAACGATTTGACTCGAAACGTCGTCAATGCAGACCTTAAATCGTTTAAGTCTAGACTGCGATCATTGTATTCTAGACGTAAACGATTTAAGGGAGACTGCATTGACGATCTTTCGAGCCAAAGCGTTCCATACTTTAACTATTCTAGTACTTAAGAAGAACTTGCGGCACAATTCCACAATTGCAGGGTTCCCACAAAAATACTAAAATAATTTCCCACATTTTTCCAGGCTATCTAGAGTAGTTGAGCTCAATATCCAGGCTATTTACCGAAATATTACGAAGGAAATTTTCCCACACATTTTACCAGTATCACTTGTATTTAGAGCTAGTGTGAAGAGTAGCCCAATTTAATGAACTTATCTATGGAAACACAGAAGTATAGGGATAAATTTGATTTTAACAAAATGTATTTAATGAACTAGCCTAAAAGTGTGACTTTGTTTTATCCTAGTGTCTTCCAGGTTATTTTGTGAAAAACCAGAATCTTCCTTGAGTTGTCCCAGAGTTTCAAAAGTAGTTTAAACGCCCTGAGTTTCTAATGTACTTCAATTCGCTGAGTAGCAAAGTAGTTTAAATTCCCACAGTTTCAAATACAGTTTAAATTCCCCGAGTTTGAAATGTAGTTTAAATTCCCCAAGTTTCAAATGTAGTTTAAATTCCCAGAGTTTCAAAATTCCCCGAGTTTGAAATGTAGTTTAAATTCCCCAAGTTTCAAATATAGTTTAAATTCCCAGAGTTTCAAAATTCCCCGAGTTTGAAATGTAGTTTAAATTCCCCAAGTTTCAAATGTAGTTTAAATTCCCTAAGTTTTCCAGGTTTTCCAAATTGGTGGGAACCCCAAATTCCTTTTAAGATTTTAATTATTTAAAAAACTCTAAAAAGACTTCGATCATAATTTGTCTGTTTTCCATCATACTACGCACAATCTCAAAAAAAAAAGAAATACTACAACTCAAAGTCTTGGGAAATACTCGACAGTTTTGAAGAGTTTTCACTGTTTTTATCACTTCCTATTGTCTTCATCAGGCCATCGGAATTGCTACTTCTTTCTCAGTGACGCGAATCGAGAAAAAGTTGACTCCGACAGCCTGATGAAGACAGTAGGAGGTGATACAAACAACGAAAATCCTTCAAATCTGTCGAAAATTTGCCAATACTGTGCGAGTTCTAGTAGAGCTTTTTGGCGATTGTACGTAGTGCGATGGAAGACAGCAAAAGTTTCATTATTTTAGAATTTTTAATTTTTCTAAGTTAATTTATAACTTTGGGCCGAACATAAGATGGCTTGTCCCTGTTCCTTCCCTTCCTGCTAATATACGGGAATAAACGGTCTTTATTCTTATTCTACGTGCTGTATGCAACTTATTTTTATTGTATTTTACGAGAATTAAAAAGTTAGGCCCAATTATTTACCAAGCACAAAACCGGACTAAACAAATTTTATGTTGAGAGGTTGTTGCGCAAATGCTCCCTTAATTAACCCTAACTCTAAAGAACCTTCCCAACACGTGTGAGGCTTTCTTAATTCTTCATGTAAGAACCCCTAAAAGATCACTGCACACGCCCTCGCACTTTCTTTAACGCTGAACCGGTGTCGGGCAGGGGGCCATGGATTATTACGAGGAGCAACTGCCTTTTTGCTTCCCATTTTCACCCAAAGGATTGATAATAAAACAAACAAGATGCGAGACAAACATTTCTTAATAGGACATAATTCCGAATGTAAAATTATGACATTCATTTGGGATAAACTAAATTATGAATACTGTTTGCAAATTACTCTCTAGCATTAAGCAAAAACAGAAATTGCATAAAATTAAATATGCAGTTCCACCAGAGTTGTATAAACTGCCCCAAAATAGCACAACGTGAAATATGAAAAAAAAACAACAAGACAGAAATGTGGACCACTTTTCTGAATCCAAAACCTCATTCAGAGTGTAAAAAACTGGATCCTTAATTTTGTAAAATACCTTTCAAAATTTCCACCCCAGTGCAGTCAAGATACCAGGTGTCAGTGCCGCAATTAAGGGGTGTGCAGGAGGGAGCCCTAAAATCGGAGCAGGGGCCCACATTGTGCATAAAACTATTGTAAAATAAACCACAACCTGGCACCCAAAATTGCTTAGTATTTTGGGGCCCTACATTTTACTCTTGCACCCCTCTTTGAAAAAGTCTAGCTACAACACTGCCAGGAGCGTAAACTTAAAAAAATCCAGACTCAATTATTCTAACTCACTGCTGCATTCTGAATCCAAAAAATGTTTTAAAAAACCTTTAACCACAACTGTGAAACAAATTTGCGGAAATTATTTTTTTAGGGGTTGTTTGGAAGGAAGAATTGATTTTTAAATGGTACACGAAAAAAAATTTATTGGAAAATTGATTCGCACAAAGGAGAGCAAGCACAAAACATGAGATCACGTCTGGTCACCTGAATCTAACTTAAAAGCGGTCCAAATTTTCGTTCACAAAGGACAAGAAACATTATACAGAGTGTTTTATAAAATTTGATATCATTTCTTAATATAATAATGCGACCAATTCGCGTTCAAATGATCTCAAATTTTAACAGCGTGTGTGTATTGGAGTGTGCTTCCGTAAGACTGTGCAGCGTGCATTGAAAAGGATTCACTAAAAATGCCACAACTGCACTACAGATTTGGACGTGGCACAGAAAGTTCAAAGAGGAAGGCTGTCTGGCTAAAAGGAAGGCCGAGATCGTTCAGGTAACATTCGTGCAAATCCCCAGGAAGCCCATAACAAGTTTGGAAACATGATTACCTCCAATGATAGTTTGGCATCACAAGGAGCCTTTTGCCCTACACAGACAGCCTTCCTCTTTGAACTTTCTGTGCTGTGTCAAAATCTGCATTGCAGATGGAGCATTTTTAGCCAATTCTCTCACAAATGCACGCTGCACAATCTTGTTCGAGCAGACTCCAACACACAAAAAACCTTTTTTTTCCCCCAGTGAATGGCATTTCTATACCTGAAACGATACGAACATCAAACATCAAAACTTTGCTTCAACACAAGCTGTTAACGTTTGAGATCATTTGAATGAGAATCTGTCACATAATTGGATTACAAAATGAAACCAAATTTTTATGGAACACCCTGCAACACTCCTTGCAAAACGGGCTGTCAAAAAAAATGCGAGGTCACCACTTGTGCCAAAATTACACTTACTTTTATTGTGTAAGCGGTTTATCTTGAGCCCTGCAGTTATTTAATGAGCGGCTACGTTTTCCTGGATGGGGTGGCTTTAATCGATGGCCGCCATTGTTTTTGTAACCATCTTGGATATCAACAAGGCACTCTGCTACCAAAAACATACAATTGATTATTTGTGTCGTTCTGGGGCGAACTCAAGTTAGGCTGCGGACACTATAGACAGCCTGATTTCCATGGACAATGAATGTTGAAAACCGTGAAATCTGAATTATGTTACGAATGCCAAGGAGTACCAGCTTAACAATCACTTACGCAATCCATTGCAACTTTTATTTCCACAAAAATTTACACTCCCGTTTCAACACATCACTTACGCCTTCCCTCAAATTAGTGGTGAATTCCCAGAGCCCTAGTAAAAAAAAAAGTCCGAGCTCATACTTGGCATTCCGTCTTGCTGGGGGGGCAAAAAGAGTCACGAACAAGTATCCCTAGCATGGTTAATGATACAAGAATATCTACAGCCAACAAATACGCCTTTGTACAAAAAATTCAACAGTGTGTCAGTCATTCAATCAAACAGCAGCCAATAACCCTCTTCACCAGTTGGTTTACCCCAAACAATTGGTAGATGACCCCCTAAGGCCAAGGGGAAGTCTTTTTTTTTAAGTAGAAGGAAAAAGATGCAGAGCACGACCCCCGAAAAGGGCAATGGGTTCATCCGTCGCGTCCAAACTAGCCACTAGGGACACAGATCTTGCGCACACGAGGCGAGGCGAGATTCAACAGGTCCACCCCCGACTTTAACACAACCTTAACCCGTTGGAAAATCATCATCGAACATATCCTAATGCAGAGTGTATGGAGGAAAAGAGCTTAAGATTCTAGCCCGCTTCCTCGACCCGATGCACAAACGAGTTCTTACAACTTGCCTTGCCAACTCTCACAAAATACTATCTGTTAACCTTATTCCTGGTGGGACAGGAGATATTATGTCTGAGGAAAAGTCAAGCGGGACGTCAGTGGGGAAGGAGCGGTTCCGTTTCTCGCTGATGTTGTGGCATCGAGGACGAAGTCTCTGTTGGTAAAGAATGAAAAGAGGAAGGTGCGGAAACAGAAGAAGAAGAAGATGGAGAGAGGTGAGTGGACGAAGAAACAAGAGTAGATGAGGCAGATGAAGTTGCTGTAGGAGGAGGAGGTGGCGGTGAAGGCGGTCGAAAGGGGACTAGAGGGAAGCGAGACGTCAGGGCTGCGGCAACGGCAGGAGACGCCAAGAGTGGAGAGTGATTCAGAAGGAGAAACTGATGGAGTGTTGTGAGGGGGCGGACACCGCTTGAAGAACTTCCGCCCCCACCTGAAGACGTGGAGGGCATAGATGCTGGCCCATTGCTGGTACTTGCCCCAGGTGCTTCCCCTGAAACGCCGGATCCCGCGGCGGCAGAACCAGGAAGGTCTGAGGTACCTGGCTCGTTATTTGGGGTTGTCGCGGATGGTGATGCGGAGCCATCTGCTGCAGCCCCTGTTGCATTTGGCGTGTTTGGAGCATTGGCTGGGGGTAGCGCTTGGTTGCGTAGGAGAAGCTGTTGCAGATGGGCTTGCTGCAGAATGGCCGGCAATTCATAATGGTGAAAAAAATAAACCATTGAGTGCTGAGGAAGAGAAAAGAAAAAAATAATTACGCATGGACAAAAGGGAATTTTATTTCACAAGAACAAAAAAAAAATGGAAGAAGAATATTTCATGATTAATCGAGAAACAGCCTGAAATCAATGCACGTATAGTCTGTTCTGATTCATTTATTCTGGTTTTTTTTTTTGTCATGAATCTAAGCACCACAAATTGTAAATGACAAACCCACTTAATGAAAAAGACACACGCAAATCAAAAAAATATGAGCTAGATTCAGGTTGCATTAGTGAATTTTCAACAAACCATAGTCAACAGGGTGTTTGAAGATACCAACGACAACGTCACTTGTCTTTATCAGGCTGCTTTATCAGAAACAGTCTACATCAGATCTGTTTGGCGGGAATTTCAAATGCGCCAAACAGAACCGATGTAGACCGGACTCGAACCAGATCCTGATAAGAGTCTGATAAAGACACGAAATGTTGTGGACTCTTTAAACATCTGAAGACTACTGCATGTCGAAAATTCGCTAATGCAACGTGTAAATCTAACTCTATTTTGGAAATGAGCTTGTATTTTCTCCGTTAGGTTTAATTCGTTTCAAAGTAGAAAACCTCACGCACTGTTTGCCAATCACACTTCTCAAAGAAGCACTTTCATACTGTAACTGTAAAGCAAGGGAATTCTGCATCATGAAAATGTTAAAATAATGGACACTATCAAAAATAATATACACTATCAAAGCATACACACAACAATATATAATAATAAAATGTTGTCAACTACACTAAGATGCAAAACGAATCATGCATAAACGAGTTCATCACGCAAATAAAACGATAATAAGTATCTTCAAAATGCAATTGTAACAGGTAAAATGAACCTACGAAAATCGATCACAAATATTCACCAACATTTATATCTCAGAGATGGTCATGGAAGTTTTATGACCAGTGTATTGCAAGTTTAGCATCTTTCCCCCGTAGTAGTATATATCACATGATGATGTTGACTAAAGCATGAATTTCCACAGATTTAATGGCCTGAAAAGCACTGGTGGGTTACGACAGACGGTACTGAAAATGTTGGCATTTCAATAATGCTACTTTTGGTGTTGATACCCTACCTGCAGCCATTCTCTGCACGCCCAACAAGCTCCCACTGTTCATTTTATGATTAACATTATAGAAAGTTAACTGTAGCTTATCGATTTTGCCACTAAATTTGAACTCTGATAAATACAGAAAGTTATCACTCCTTAAAAAACCATTAAAAACACCATTAAAGCCACCATTAAAGACGCAATTTAAAACATGACGATGGATTGATGAAGGAAGGGGGTTGAAGTGGCTGTTGGGAGTGGAAGTTTTATTTTTTAGCCCGCTTTAAACCGATTAGTTTAGCAATGGCAGATACGCTAATGACAGAACAGGTACACCACCACTCCAAGTAAAACAGTTGCAAATCAACATGCAACTTTTAACGGTTTTTTTTATGGCTATTAAAGAGAGCCGCGAATCTGAGCCAAAATCAACAATCCAGTACTGTTACTTCTGTATTGTTCGAAAACTGATAAAATTCACAAACTCCAATAACGCACAATCTCACATCGCCGAAATTAGTCCAATTTCAAGTTTTCGACAGTTCAACCGGAGGATGATGGAAAAACGTCTCCCAGTAATTCGGTGCTTTGGGTTTCACTTGACTTGCTGTTCTTTTTTGAAAAGCACAGCTTGCATGGCCTCCTATATTGAATAGGCAGTTTCCACTCTTCCGTGAGGCTTTCGTGTGGATCTCTTTTCACGAGATACTGGATTCTAGGGGTGGAGAGGGCCTACACAAAGTCTCACGGAAGAGTAGCAACGACCTATTCAATATAGGAGGCCATGCAAGCTGCGTGTTTCAAAAGACAACAGCAAGTTGGATGTAACCCAAAGCACGGAATTACTTCAAACTAAGCCTGAAGAAGACAGTTGGGAGACGTTTACCCATCATCCTCCGGTTGCACTGTCGAAAATTTGAGAAATTGGACTAATCCGGCGATTGCACGTTATTGGACTTTACAAATATTTTTCAGTTTTCGAATTTCTGTACTCTCATAGTGGTGAAACTCCCGTTTCGACAAAGCAGATTAAAAGCTTTTGCCTAAAGGGGAAATTTCGTTTTGGCAAAACTAATTTGTAGTGATCGACAGGGTAACAAAAAACCGCCGAGCTGAGTCCGAGTAATTATGAATACCCACCGAGCCGAGTCCGAGTAGTAAAACCGGGTCGTAGATTTTCAATTTTTGCTTTATGTTTAATATGCAGCGTTTGTTACTTTGGTTCCTTATTTTTTTTTTTTTTTTTGCTTTCACTCATTTTTATTTTGCTTTTGTCCAGTTTTGTATTGCGCATAGTATAACAATGAACGAATAAAAGAACGAAACCAACTTTAAAAAACTGTAAAATACCAGTAATTCTTTCTTCCAAATTTTTTAATTATAAACTTTACGTTATTAAATAAAGTGTTACGTTATTAAATAAAGTGAAGTCAAAAATTAAACTGACCAGCAATTCTTCATTCAATAAAGTGAAATGAAAAATAAAACGCATTTTGGTTACTTTGTCTCCCAATAGGCCTTTGTTGGCTTTAACCCTTTAAGCAAAGATGTGGCCCAAGTGGAGTAACGACATATAATTATATACGTCGAAACTTTTATGGGGAAGTACGGGTCGAAAAATGCAATTTCAGCCAAAATATCGACATGATAAAAGCTGAAATACGCTACCCGATATGTTGTGCATCGATTTCTGGTAACAAAATGTTGTTAACGATGTCTATACTTTTATAAAAAGGAATGAACACCACATTTTTGCAGTTTTTAGTGAGACTGCACTAAAAACTGCAAAAATGTGGTGTTCATTCCTTTTTCCGTAGTTCAAGAACTGGTCGTTTTCGACAGCGGTAGCGATCGAACCATTTGACTGGGCGTCGCCATCTTGGGTTCACTAAAAAGCTGGAATTCCCCTCTATCCGGGCCTTTCAACACATTTTCTCGATGCCCGTTTGGCATTGGCCAATCAGATGGAATGTAAGAGGCTGTTTGTGGCGGTCTTGAGCTGCCTTTCCAAAGCAATTGAAAGATCGCGTTCTCTTATTGGCCAGTTGGCACCACGTGACCGATTTGGCGCGCTCTCATTGGCTGACGGGCGATTTCACAATGGCCGCCATGGCGCGCTTCGGATTTCACTTATGTTCAGTTTGTTTTTGAAAATCACGAGAAAGATGATGTTTCACAACATTAAAAAATTAAAACAGTTGCTGCGATGTACAACTAAAATGGAAAAGGAGCCTATAAACCTTCACACTATGGCTTATCAGGTAGGAACAACGATTTTTAGCGTATCTATCGCCGTCTTATGGACGCATTTTGTCAACACGGAGATTTTCAATTCAGTTCGTTTACAGCCGATTGATTCTCCGAAACTGTTAAAGCAATTTATCTGATTTTTTTTCTGTGCACATTATTGAATATCTATTGCGTGCAAGTAGTTGTAGGGGGGATCCAGAAGGTATAAATGAAACTATGAAAATAAAAATAATTTTTTCAACAAATAATTATTACCCTGTTTTTACTCGGTCGAATTTTTACCGAGTCCGCGCCTAGTCAAAAATAGCAATACCCGGTACCGGCTCGGGTATTTACCATGACTTGGTCGAACCCTACTAATTTGACAAAATCTTAGGTACACAAAATTTAATACTTTATTTCTATGCAATGGGGAATTAAAAGGCATACATTCAACAGAGACAACCAGTGGTAGAATAAGACTGATTGATTTATTAGCGTTTTGAAAACTGGCAATACAGATGGAAAAACGTGTACTTTAAATATTGTTTAGCATGCTTGGTCGTCACTACGTCAATGCCAAGGTTCTCTTTTAAGAATAGTTAGTTATACACGTGATGGTTACCCTTTTCCAAACGGGAATTCCCGTTTTGCAGAATCCCTTTTCACAGAATCAAAATATTCTTTAAAAATCTAACATTGCAGAAGTTAAAGATGCATGGCTAATGGGAAGGAATTTGTGATTAGTTGCGTTTTCTGATGTTATGTGTTTAGCTGCAGCGAGCGTGGCAGCGCGAGTGAGCGAGGCACGTAATTTGTTTATCCATAAATGTCAGACCATTGTATGGGAGTCATGTTTTAAATTCGTGTGCCTAAAATTTCGTGAATGGTATTTGGCGAAATGGGATTGGCGAAACGGGACGTAACCCTCACAGTATCATGTGTTTTCTGTCACGTCTTGCCAAATGTAAAATCATAAGTCTCATTTCAGTAATCTTTGCTTACATCTTCGGCTATATGTAAACTTCTAGGTGATACAAACTTTGCTCAAGTAATCATTACTGAAATTATACTTGTGCGCAAATCACCTACTCGGGGGATGCATTTACAGTAAACAGGAAGTGTGTCTCCAGTCCCAGCATAGGCACACTTCCGGTTTCCAAGTCCGTTTCACGCCATCTAGCAACGAAAGCAGTCAACCGTCCACTTGACGGCAGGGGGACGAAGTAGGGAGAAGGAAAGAAGGCATCTTTTCAATCAAGGCTCTCTACCATTAACCTCTGCAGGGGTGGCCAACAATTAATGCAACGGCACGAAACCGGCGATACTTTGTATACAAACGACCCATTTACAATTAATTAGTGGCGCACGGTGTGAAGAACCTACGATGGATGGACAGGCAGACGCGCAGACAGACTCGTCAAGTCTTCTCGGCACTTGTATATTGATTTCGGCTTAAGATGATCCCAAAACAAACTCCATTAAAAACCCCCTTCCCCTCAAAAATAAAAGATAATGTATTTATTCATCACAAAAAAACAATTGAGGAACTACGCTACAGTCGTGAAGATTACGTATAATTTAGACAACTTAATGCTGCAAACGCACTATACTGTACACTAGCAACAATAATGCCATACTGTTGTTTAGACGTGCACCCAGCCATAGCACCAGAAGGAGACTGACAATTTTGCTAGGTAAATCCTATTGGAAATTCTTAGGGTCTTTTACATGCTACAATAACGAACCATAACACCATACTGGCTAGGGAGCTTGTAGCCGGAGCCGGTCGTTGAGCTATTTACAAGGGGCACTGGATGAAAAAGGAGGTTAAAACAACGGTGTCTTTAGTCGAGCTAGTCGACGCTGTGAGCGCAGATTTTTTTGGGCCTCAAAAACGTTGTTTTGTCCATTCCCATATGCTGCGAAACCCATGTTTAAGGTTGTAAAACGGAAGAGATTCCTTGATCAAATTTACGGCAGCTGTCAACAAATTCAAAAAATTTACCAATTTCAGGTCCAAGTCAAGAAACCGTTCTCACAGCATTGGCTTGACAAACTTCGCTAAAGTTTTTACCTACGCGTAGTATACGTAAGGCTCCCTGCAGTTAGCTCAACGACTGGATCCAGGTAAGAACTCCACAGTGAATAAGGCGTTATTGTCTTTACTCCATTGATTCAAGGTTTCACGTTATGTCGGATTCTAGCCATGATTGTAATAGTTATCAGTCTATCTCCCACCAGTGTTGCAAACACATAGTTTCATGGGAAATTTAATTGATGTTAATTTCACCATCAAAACATGCACAATTAGGCCTAAATTGTGGGAACAAAGAAGAACTTTGGTGTAGTAGTTTTGATAACTTAAGAGGTCCCCTGGGGGAACTAGATTTATTACTTAGGTGCAACTGCTTGAACCATCTGCACGTGCCTAAACTGCCACTCCATACTTGCCTAGATTATTACCAGACAGAAATAAAGTTGTCATCACCATTGGAAGAACGTGTGTCATCATAAGTGACACAAAGTGCATATCACTAAGATGCAAGATGTCTTGCCACGTTATTTAAAAACAATTTTCAAACAGTCAAAACGTTTGAATACAGCAGTAAGGTTAAACAGCACAGAAACACTGCAGTATCTGAAACCTTACAGGAAAGTTACTTTGCGTTCCTTTGCCGTTTTGACTTCGGCTCACTTCAACCTTTCCTTAAACATCAAACGATTCGTTTTTGTTTTCTAATAAATTCATACTTATATAGATACAACTCGTCGACCAAATCAACAGAGGCCAGCCTCCATTGCGCAAGGTCAAGGAGGGATGGGGCTCTGGGAGCATTAACGCTCGAGCTTTTCTTAGGCCACCTCCAATCTCGCAGAATCCAATTTCGCAGAAAAAATGAACATTATCGCGGAAATAAATTTCCGAGGTCAGTATCCTGCGAAAATGGAATTCCAAACTCGGAGAAATTATGTCTACTTTTGCAGAATCAAATTTGCAGAAGAAAAATATGATCCGATACCCCTAGATAAGCTGCACTGGACATGAGCCAGCTTAGAATGGAAAAATGTGAGTTCCTGTGTTGCTAGTCCTGTACCAATAAAAATCCAGAAAAATCTTTATTTAAGAAGGGGAGTGGCAGACTTTTTTTTGGATTAACCAGTTAGAAACACTTATTGAAGGAGCACGCTACACATACTACTATATTCATCGAGATTTTTGTAATCTTAAAGAGTATGATGCAAGCAATCATTTGTTTGCATCATACTCTTTAGAATTATATAAACATCTATGTATGTAATAGCGCATGAAGTGCGCCCCTCAGTCGGTGATCAAACCTGGGTGTTCAAACCCAGTTCAAACATAACCCCCCTCACTTTCCTGGCAACTGATACCATTATTCGTGTACAGTTAAGGATATTAAAACCCTTCTTGCCCAAATAATAAGGACAAATAAAAATAAGCTGGGCCACATCCAATGCAGCTCATCAAGCGGGTATCAGGTCATATTTTCTTCTGCGAATTTGATTCTGCAGAAATGGACATAATTTCTGCGAGTTTGGAATTCCATATTTGCTGAATCCATTTTCCTAGAATACTGATCCCGAAATTTATTTGTGCGAAAATGGACATTTTTTCCCTGGGAAATTGGATTCTACAAAATTGGAAAACACGAAGTAGGTCTAATGCACTAAATACTGTAAAAGAATTCCCAATTATGGAAGAATCTTCCAAAATCTATTAGGAAAATCTGGAATGTTGGTACTCCCGTGATCCTTTCCTGCCTTGACTTTGTGCAACGGAGGCTGGCCATTGTTGAATTAGCTGCTAATAAGAATTTATGATTTTTTTAAACTGTTTGTAAATTGTTTTTAACTGCCACATTCGTTTTTAACAATTTTTTGAAAAAGATACCACTTGAACACAACATTTTAAAAGTGCATAAGTGACATGTACTGAAGACTTGCCAGCTGTCCACCTTAAAACATTCCCAAGAGTTGATCAATCCTCATCTATTTCTTATCCTAGTCCTAGCTGAAGCCCGTGCTAAATTTTTATTTTTGTGCACATTGGCTAATAATCGCCGATTTTCGTTCACTTCGCTCGCTCAATCAGCACATCCTGTGACTCAAATAACGCACGCCTCTTTCTGTGATCACTTCAATTATATTTTTCTATGTTCATGTTCACGGAAATATCAGCTATCACGTGCCTCAAAACATCCATCCCCTCCCCCCGTTTACTAATTATCACATCTATTGTATTCTTCCATGTTGATGTTGTCGGAAATAAATGCGTCTCAAGGCTTAGAGAAGCCTTAGAGAAGTATGCTGTCCTGAAACGATTCTCCCTAGTGCTTCCCTCCTACAAGACACGCGGTGCCTTTGGTTCTTATTTAACTCTTAAAAGCAGCAGTCTTCATTTCTACGTTCTTATTATGTAGACGTAGGGACTGCCGAATTACGAAGACTGGTAACCATTGCAAGCTCTACACACGTGTTTCGACACAATCCACTTCTGTCCTCACCATTTTTCATCTTCCAAACACCATTCAAAAGACCATCTCGCCTTCAACACGACGGACGGAGGTGAGCAACGCGGGCAGCAATACCTAACTACGAACAGTAATGTAGACAGAGAAGGAAAGGGTCTGGCCGCAAAGGTACACTGCGGACGTACGGGCGGGCGGGCGTTCGGTCGGGCAATGGCACATCCGATCAATGGCTCTTTTCTCCAAAGCCAACTCCTTAATCACCTGTCGCTCGTCCCCAGGGTGTTTCCCTCTGCCGGACGGCCACTCACTATTCATTACCCGGGGGCCTCTTTCCAGCCGTTTTATGTAATTAAATTGAGTCGGCGGACATACAGACAGGCAGAGGGACTGTCACCTGCTGACAGACATCGAGGAAGCTCTCCAATTGGACAATTGGGAAGAGAACGCGAACATCCGGGAACACCCTTCTTAGCCCCCCCCCCACCCCTCCCCATTTCCCTTTCATCCATACTCCCTTCCGTTCCAATTGCCTTCGGGCGAAGGTAGAAAAAAAAAGGCGAATGGCTGGGAAACAATGATGAGATTAAAACTAGTTGTCATGCAAGAAACGAAGTCTAAGAAGAACTGAGGCAGGCAGCTTTTAAATTCAAGGGTAGAACAGTCTCTTCTCCTCCTCCACCCCAAACTCCCCTCCCCCAACAAAAAACTTCTGCAGCGGTAAGATTAGGATCTATCTGTACGATCAAGATGAAGGCCATTCGCTGGGTCAGGGTTACCAACAAAATACTGAAATAATTTCCCTGAATTTTCCAGTTTTCCATAGTAATTGAGGTAAATTTCCAGATCATTTACCAAACTTTCAGGAAGGAGATTTTCCCCACATTTTATGAGTTTGTACTTGTTTTTTTACGGCCACTCAGTGCGAAAAGAGTAGCCCAATTTTAAGAACTTTTAAGCGTTAGCACAGAAGTACAAGGACACATTTTATTTTTCCACAAAGTCTTAACAGAATTAATTTAACGCACTTTGGACTAGGCCTAAAATTGTGGCTTTGTTTCCGCCCCCCCCTCCCACGAGTTTTCCAGGTTTTTAGTGAAAAATCGGAGAATGCCCCGCGTTTTCCTTGAGTTTCAAACTTAGTTTAGATTCCCTGAGTTTTTTAGGTTGTTCGGGTTGGTGGGAAGCCTGTGGGGGTACCCCTGTCAAGGGGTGGCAAGATACAAAGATTATTAAAGAACTATTTATTACGTCCTACAAAACAACATAATTATGGTGCGAAAGTAGAGATCGGCCGATATGACTATTTACCGGTACGATATGATACCGATGAAGGGTAAACCGATCTGACCCGATCCGATACCGATGCCGATGTCGATACTGATGATAATAATATTAATAAATCACGACTAAAAGTTTAAATTCCGTACAAATGCAACTTCAGATGCAGGTTTTGCATGGCTTCCAACTGTAGAGATTATCCAAAATGTTCTGCGCAGCAATAACAGTATTTTTATTCTTAAGTTTGTCGTTGTAAAACTTAGAGCATTGGAACCATCGCATGCTACAATTTCATTGCAAACTGAGCTAATGGCTTTCCTTTTTTCACTTGGTTATTGCTTTTGTCGTGCTTGGTGTCAATTTTGCAGGGAAAACTGTTGCGTTTCTTGGCATAACGAATATCTGCATCGGAAACCTTACAGTGCTCCGATACCGATACGGCAAAAATACCGATAAATACAGATTATACAGATACCGATATCAATATCGGACTATCCCTATGCGAAAGCAATATCAATAAATCGCCACATGGTGATACGAGACAAAAAAGCGCAATACAGAGCAAAAAGCAAACAAAAACACACACAAAACAACACAAAAGGCCATAAAAAAGAGAAAACCAAAAATAATTAGCGATTACAGATGGTAATTCTGAATGGTATTCAGAATGGAGGCGGCATTTCCCCACTGAACAGCAATGCTGATCCGTTGCAGTAAGAAGGCAGTTGCCCGTTTTTTCCCAGTAGAGGAAGCAATCCTGCGGCCAATGGCATGCAGCAAAGAAAGGCCGTCGGGACCTATAGAGCCCAAAGACTCAATGGCGATGGGGCAGAAGATGTACTGGTTACCCAGATATGCGTGTTTTTCCTTTTTCCTTTTAATACAAAGATTATATTAACCCCGATAATGTTTTAAAAACTACGTCGATAGACTATATTATCTCGATCAAGCAAATTTTTGAGACTGGAATGACAACTACAATTTCATTAATTTAAAAAAAAAAAAAAACAAAGAAAAACCTTGGCTGAAGCTTGCAATAGGCTGCTTGGCTTAAAAATAAAGAAAAATAAAGAAAAAGAAAATAAAATTATAAAAACAGGTTCGTCTAGAAAATATCAGGGGTCGGGGAGGTCTAACAGGCGTATTCCAGAAATCCACTCAAGTGTGAGGGAAGCTAAAAGTGAGTGTATATAAGGGTCAAAACGCGTCTATAGAAATACCCACAGGTGTTAGGACACTCACACTCGATTTTGTGGATGTTCTAAAATTAGTGATCCTTACCTTAGATTTTTGCACTCACATTTGCCCTCTCACACTCACACTTCCGAGTGGATTTCTGGAATGCGGCTGTAAGGCTACATAGTTGGATCCGATCATAACTATCGTGTAGTTTGGTTTTATTGACGTTCGTGTCGTGTAGATCCTCATTACGTTTACGATGGGAAAGTCGGCAGAGTGAAATATTGCACATAAATTTGAATTTTGCAATCAAATTGAAGGACCGGTCATTATTTACACTGGGAAGAGGGGGGGGGGTGGAATATATTGAGGGGGTGGGTCACAGTGGCGTTAACTATTGTGCTTCTGGGGTTGACAAAGTCAACGGGCCCTAACATCATTTACTTATTGCACAATCTCACAAGCCAGATAACCGAGTGGCAGACGGCGTTGATGACGTCTACACCTACGCCTGTCTCAGTTGCTTGAAGTTTCCTAATGACCCAAACCGAAAATGGACTTACCTGAATGAATAGCCAGGAGGTGATGAGAGCCAGGCCACTGTATTGCCCATTGAATCGATAATGGTAGGCGTAGAAGGCAAAATGGTAGAGATAAAAAAACCTGAAACACACAAAAATAATAAAAGGTGGGTTAAGTTAAATTACAGTAAAATGGAAATTTGAGAAAAAGTGTAGGCATTACACAGAATTAACAAAGTCTGAGAGATTTAGTGACTAACACCAACTGTTGTAACATTTGTTTACACAAATTTTGGTGGATAACTATAACTCTCGTAAAAGTTATTATAAGTCCCGACTAGGACTGCCGGCCAGGGTAGCGTGAGAGGCAACCATGCTCCTTCAGTGGCTATAGGAACTATTCTGGTTAATTCTGGACAATCTTTCGGCCCCTAGGATGATCGAAGGTTTCCGGGATCGAATCCCCGGGTTGACTCCTCCCTTTAACAAATATTTCTTCTTCTCTAAAAAAGTTTGTTAATGATTAAAATTGAGCTGGTTCAGTCATACGAGCATTAAATTGCTTCGGCTGACTTAAGGCTCAAAAGAAAATTAATTTTGAAAAAAAAAAGTCGACTTGCACGTGCCGTTGACAATTTTACGTCTGGATGGCTAAACGATTAATTAACTCATGTTTGTTAAAAAAAAAAAAATCAATTGGTAACCGCCGTAACTATAAAAGCCGTTAACAGAAGAGCTTTTTTTTTTTTATCTGATCTTCAGCGTCTGGCAGGAAGCAGGTTGATAAAAGAGTCGCTGGGTTCCCAATTATGAAATTGTAAATATTTTTTATGACAATTTAGGGCAAATCTTACACCTAATTTTCGTTTTTAACACTTGTTTGGCGATTTAAAAAAAAAAAATCAACCAATGCTGCAACACATAACAATAGGATTAAATAGGTGGGGGAGGGAGAATAAGGATGAGGTGAACTCGAGTAGGAGGAAGTAATTCAAAAGAAAGAAAAAGTAAAAATGTTTGGCAAATGAAATGTTGAAGTTAATATCTAGAAAATGTTAATTTTTTTTTGTAAATTTGGCAAATGCACATTTGATTTCTCCATGCGCGAAAACACATAAATTGACATAAAGATTTTAAATTTACGACCATATTTAACCGTTACGAAGATACTCCAAAATTTTTTTATGTGTAAAATTTACGGTGTAGTTTCGTAATACGGGTAAATACGGTCGTAAATTTAAAATCTTTGTCAATTTACATGTTTTCGCGTATGCAGAAATTATTTGCATTTGTCAAATTTACAAAAAAATTAACATTTTCTAGTTATTACATTCAACATTTCATTTGCCAATCATTTTTACTTTTTCTTTCTTTTAATAACTTAATCCTTCTCCACCCTACTCGACTTAATAATAATAATAATATCTTTTGCTGGTAAGCAAGGTTAACAGCAGGGCGCAAGGCCGCTAACGCCGCACCCAAAAGAGAGAATAAAATTAAGTAAAAACTGCTTAATAGGTCCGCCTTAGAAAATGGTCAAGTGGTAATTTGCGAATGATCCTCAGAAAGGCACTGACCGAGGTGGCAGATACAGCACATTCCGGAAGCGAGTTCCAGATCTTGACTACACGGAGAGCAAAAAAATGCCTCCGGCAGTCTGTTCGCGATTCGGAGACCTGCAAGTGGCCCCTTGTCTGAGCAGCTGAAGAAAAATCGAAAACCTCATCCTTATTCTCTCTGCCTTATTCAATCCTATTGTTATGGTAACCCTTATATAGTCAAGCCGTCATAAGACCGGGCGAGAGAGTTCAACTTTGAACGTAGGGAGGGAAGGGTAGGCAGACCTTTAGTGGAAGGATGCAACAGGTCTGGTTGTGGTGGCTGCTAACTAGCATCTTCTCTTAGGTCGCAAATGCCTGATGCGTGGGAGTCTTCGGGAAACAAATACTTCAATGACTCCCGTCTTAGTAGAGTATCTTTTTGTTCCTTAGGATAGACTATTTGTTTTTTATCAAGCATGACGTCTCAAAGGGCCGGAAGGAGTTCGCCTCAAGAAAAGCTTGGGCCCCAACCTGGATGACGTAGGCGATACAAAAGACGAAGGAATCAGGTTTCGTTAGGCAGAGTGGCCGGCGGAAATGGCACGGGATCGGGCATCGAATTTCCCGGTGAAGAGAAAACGTCGAAAACAAGAGGAAACAAGCTTTTTTTTCCCCCCATGGGGGAAAAAAAATGGTTGTGTGGGTGGGGGAAGAAAGTCAAAACCAACATAACAGGTACTCTTGATAGGATCTAGCCAACGTTATCGGTGACAAAACTACATCAGCTACCGATACAGAGCTTTGGTCTAGCGGTAGATAACTTCGAAAATTCGAATTTTCACTAACTTTTGAAGCTGACAAGATAAATACATGCGGTTGGCGGCATGTTAAAGCAGAATTGAGCAGAATTAATTAATAATGACTAGATGTGGGGGGG
>JAHWFP010090695.1:0-16123 GCA_023313725.1 Lithobius niger
GCTCAGCCGCCACGACCTGACGCTACGACTGGAAACTGATTGTCATCTGATATCGTAAAAAAAAAGTATTTTTTGCCTAAGATGGCATGTCAAATCAGGCATGTTGTGCCATGAACGAATTATAATTCCCGTAAAACTCAATTAAGCATTCGTTTTTGTTGTGCTACTTCAAGTTTCTCCAGGAGTATATGAAAAAGAAAGTGTTAAAGGGACACCCGGCCTGCCTTATAACATTTCACTGCCTTATAACAGCCACGCGCAGATCGCTATCCGCGCATTTATCACCGCCAAGGTCAACTGAGACAGTAGCTGTGTTCTCCACAGCGACGAACGCAGCTACTGTCTTAATTGGTTTTGGGAATAGTACACGAAAAAGCATCAACTTAAAGATTGTGTCGTCACAAACCGGAATGATTTTCGTATTTTAAAATCACACTCTAATTTTTTAGGCTAGTATATTATAATAATTTTCTTCGGCGATCTATTGGCATAATTGATTTTAATTTTTACCGCATTAGTCTTTTAGATTTTTGATTTCATAGTAATTATTAGCAAACGATTAAAATTAGTACATGTGCACACACAGATGAAACTTCATGGTCATTGTAGGCGCGCTAAGGATCATAATTACGTTGTGGATACAGTAAATATAGTTAGCAATACAACAGAAAATCTTCTAGAGGCCACATTTTAAAACGGATTTTTACCAAGGGATTGAATTACGGTAAGGAAATAGACCTTTGGGGCCATACTTGATGTGGAGGATCGAGAAAAATGGCGCTGGGATGAATGTACTTTTAAGAACTCTGATATCCAATGTACATACTCTGTCTTTTGAACAAATCACGTGACTCCTCTCGATCTTTTAAATCATAACCATTCAAATTATACAAATTCGTCCAGTACCTGGAATCACACCGATATTATAACCTTTTACATCGTGTCTGGAACCTTGGGGGTGTCACATTCAGTTATTTGTAACTAACGTGTACAATATGGCCTGCCCTGTGGTTCGTAATATTCCCAGTGTCGGACAACATAAACGGCAGTCAGTGAGAGTTTCTGTTGTAATATTGTTGCTGACTGCACGAATGTTGGTTTTCAGTTCATTGGGATTCGCTGGTGCTTTTGGATTGTCGATTTTTTTGTTGAGTCAAGTCCATACCGTGGTCAAAGATCTTGGGGTTGTCCCTCTCGTGGTAGTGTGACATATAACCCAGTTTGGGTTCGTGGTCCCAAAAAAAATGGCAATTAGTATCGTTGTCCGGATACGGTCCGTGTTGCAGTAGCAGGTTTATACTCATGAAACCATTAACAATTGCCAGATGCTGCTCTGTTGAATAGTAGTCCACTGTTATTGCAAATCCAAAACTTAAGTCTAAAAGGATATATAGGAACTGCAGCAATGAGAGTGCTATACAGAAAGCGAAACTGTAAGCGCCTGAAATCTAAAATTCTAACCTTTAAAAGGGTGTATATATTTTTTGTTAATAGAGATTATACTGTAGAAATAATAATAATAATAATAGCGTTGGACGATAAGTGGGACACCCTGTAAAAACCTACGGACTGTCACAGCTATGTTCACATGACCATCGGGATATTTTTAAACTCCTCATAGTGGGTGCATATTTCCAGCACAAAAATTTGCCGAGTTGGGTACTGTTCTAGTCATACGCTGTGATAGAGCTTTAAACTGTCCAACATTCTTCGTCCCGAGTGAACCTTTTATTAGCGTCTCCTTTTTCTTATTATGCGCAGGCGTATCTTTCAAAGCAAATCTTTGTACAACTATATTTGTTAGCAATATTGAAAATCACTTTAGGACCTTCAGGAACCCTTAATTGCAAGGAAGCCTCCAAATGTGTTATCGCCACTCACAACCAGAGTCCTAATTTAGAATGCTAACAAAAAGAACCAAACGAGCTACTTTTGTGTCCATTTTTGGAGCCTCCTGGAGACTTCCCTCGAACCTTTGGTGCTATTCCAAATAAGGGTCCAAGGCACCTAAGCCGTATTCTTTCACAGCCCTCAACATTCTTTTAAGATATCCCTTAAAGAAATAATGGGGGGGGGGGAGGTCTTTGTAAAGTGCAACGACATTTTTCACTGCTTCCCATTTTTACTCTTCTATCTTAAGTTATGGCCGTAGTGGGGCCTCTTACCTTGATGCTATGGCTTCATATTATGCACTACGTGTATTTCTTACTATTGGTAATGTATTCTGGTTATTCTATTTACTATGGTGTATGGTCCAGTCCCTGGTGATTAACGTGGCTCAGGCCTTGCCTGTCACTCACGTGGCCTTGAGGACTCATGGGATATCAGGATATACTACAGAAAGTACCTTGCACCACTTGTGGTGGGTGCTGGCTGCAGCTTTGGGTGTGAAAGGCCCTGCACCCACCTTAAGCTTCACTCTGGGAGCTAGTCTCCTAACCAGAAACAACTCTTTCAGAAGTATGTCACTTTAATGCAGCCCAACCTAGAGCAACCTTGATCTACTGACAAGGTCTCTTAAGGATAGGCCACGTGGCCCTGGAAATAAACCCTGAATTCAACCATCCTTCTGGTTTACTTCCTTGCACTGGGCTTAGTGGGGGCTGCAACAGGTACACAGATATTGCCATTGGAATGCTTTAAAGGGAAAGACCATCTTTACACGATGTATATGCAGTTTTCTTGATACTCTACACGAAGTTCAGAGACAAGGATTTATTGAGGGGTCTCTTATCCCCACTCTTTCGGGCTGAGGATATCAAATTGAGCGTCTCAAGGCTCCTAATATCTATAAAGGCTTGATGATCTGATGCCGCTCCATTGAGTAGATGACGCGACACATCAACTTTAGGGATGTGGCTCAGCTTTAATTAAAACAGGATTAAGAAAAAAGGCATGGATGCTCATGATAAGAATATAGGATTTGGGGCTGACGCATTTTGTTTCCATCGGTAGAATTTCTGCTACATGTGATCAGCAGACAGCTCACATGCATGACACCATGCATATTTCTTCCACCTAGACAAAAGGTGCAAATGTGGAGATTGTAGGTAATTACTAGATCGGTTGTGTTTTGTGCAGCGATTTGTGTGTATTTACGAAATACAACAGTTATCATTTATAAATTTATACATTTTGTTGTATTAACCGGGTACGAGTGCTGCATCTTTGCACCCCACGGTATGGCGTGTGGTCTATCGGAACCTTGTCTGGCGTCCAACATGTAAATATATCCCAAGCTGTCGCAGCGGCTGTTACTTATCCAGGGTTTTACCTGGTTTTATAGCTTCCCATTCGTTGTACACCCACTGAAGGAGTGCAATGTGTTCAACAATATCAAACCCGTGGCTGCATCATCCCAGTGGCACGGTTCGTCCACACAATTCCGAATTATCATCTGACTTAGAATGTTCATTTATTTGATGATGTTAGATTACTGAATTGACGTATGATGTAATAATAAGTTCCATAATGAGTTTTATAATGCTGAATTCCATCCGGGTAGCACGGTTCGACCACTGCATTTCGGAATTAATCTGCTTTAGAATGTTTAGTTATTTAGTGATGTTACAGTACTTCGTTTAATTTAACTACTTGGTGTAATAATGAGTTCCATAATACTGAATTCCATCCTAGTGGCACGGTTCGACCATCGAATTCCGAATTACCTACTTTAGTGCATTCAGTTATTTGATGATGTTACAGTGCTTAATTGGTGTGAATACTTGATGTACTAATGAGTTCCATAATGAGTTCCATAATACTGAATTCTATAATCTACCAATGTAACCTGGTAGGGTCCATGACTGTTCGGTCCCCAATGTACGGTTCGTTTCTGAGAAAACTTGGGGATCTTTAGAATCTCCTTCTGCTTCTAACCTTGATTCTGTTATGTTCAATCAACTGTCGACCGTATTTAATAGAACATTTTCCCAAATTAACGTCAATAAGCCTTAGCCTACTTCAAGATTAGTTATAGTATGCTGCGATCTGAGTAATTTGAATCTGGAATCCGTCTGTACATGTGGCGGGCCAGCTGTCGGCCAGTAACACCATATATCAGCCGTATTCATGGCACGCATATTCTTGGCTGATCAATTGCCTTAGCACCATCATGGCCTATAGAGCTATGCCATCGGAGTGTGCCAATCAGTACTGACCCTGTATTGAAATCGTAAAGATAGGCCCGCACTGACCTGGGTTCATTCATTCACCCCCAGTGTGAAGGTGGGGTAAGGTGGCCTGATGGTTAACATGACCGTCTCATCTGCCAGAGGTCCCTGGTTCGAGTCTGGCCTCACCCACCCCTGGTATTTCCGGAAAGAGAGGGGCCTTGTGATGTCTCATGCACATGTCGATTGTGGCATGTAAAAGCTCCTTGGAATTTCCGATGGGATTTACTTAGCAAAATTGTCCCTCTCTCCTTCTGGCGCTATGGCTAATGCTGGGTGCACGTCAAACAACAACAGTGTCAAGACAATGTGTCGTAATGCGCTTATAGCCTACACAAGGACTATTTCGTTTGGCAACACCAGACTCATCCCAGTGCCTTAACCTTCCAACATCCGAGAAGAGCCCTTATCCAGTGAACTTGTTTCCTTCCGAGATCGTAAATCAGCACACTGATATTAAAGTATGTGACTTTTGTTTCGCTTCAACTAACTGAAGAAGTCATTGACTTGAGGCTTTTAAGCACTCTGATGTAAAAATAAGACCTCGCTTTTTAACTGAATTAATTGTTATTTTCTGGAGCTTGTTGCTATCCCTCCTGGAATACTTTCAAGGAACGGCTGGACTGCTTTCTGTAGCTGGTTTTGTTGCCCTTCATCGTTGGGGTTGGGGTGGTTTAGTCACCATCGTTTTAGAAACTCGGTCCTTTGTTCAAGTCTACGCTATTCATCCTCCAACTACTGTAGTTACGCTGGGAATCTGTTTGTTCGTTGCCAATCCCCTCAACGAATTAAGGCCTTGTTTGCACTACAGTCTATCCTCCCCTAACTTCGTCTGGCGCCCACCTATTTAGGGGAGGGCAGCTGAAAGGGAATGACGTCTGCTTTACATTAGCTTCCTAAATTTTGTGAGAGGTCTCTACCTGTCCTAGCTAGGTTAGCTATGCCCATCTTCAGCTATCGTCATACAAAATTCTAGGTGAGACTGTGTTTGTGTGTAAGAGTTGGCGGAGAAGCGCGTAGAAAGAAAATGGGTTGAAATAAATGGGTTTGTAAACAGGAAGTGGAAACGAACAACTATGGTTTCTAGTTAAGTGAGTGGTATCAGTTATATGAGAGATGGTAGTGTGAACAAGGCTTTACAAAGCTAAGGGGATTTTTTCCCCTAATGAAGTATGGTTAATGGGTGTTATTTTTTTCTTTCTTTCTGCGCCGATAACGAACACAGCGAGTCTAATATGCGTTATATACACTATCCTAGAGGCTTTATGTCTTTGGACTTTCGCCACGCTCTGGGCTCAAGTCTCCCATTGGTCAATACGAACGCTGATTGATGACGCACAACCAATCACGTGACCGCAGCCTCCCTCAGTGGGTGGAATTAAGCTGGTGGTTCAAATGTCACTGATAAATTGGGACCCGTCCATCATTGGAGGTGGTGAAAAGCTGACATTTATGGACGTTTGCGATGGTAATAAGAGCAATTCGTAAATCCCGAAGTGTTTGACTCATTTTACAGACGGGTTTACTGGCAGAGCAAGGAAGAGTGATACAGCGGTTGTGTGGTGGACCCTGAATACAGTGAAACACTATATGTGTTCATACGCGATTGCTGCAAAAGATTGGGGTCCTCTGACTGGGCAAAAAACTCGCAAGGCATGTAACAAGAACAGCATTTAATTTTGGACACAGTATTTTAGTGTTGGCGTTGTTATATATATATATATAGTATATGTCTTGGTATACTTACAATATATACACACAAAATCTAAAATTACAAACCCACACCAACCAAGACTGGGTGAGGCGTGGATGCCGCATCCAGCCTTGGTTGGCGATGGTTTCCCACCATGTAATTTTAGGTTTTGTGTATATATTATAACTTCGGTGCAACCAGTTTTTTAAGGTTTTATTGCATCATTCTCACCTTGTTTGTATGTTGTTATTAGGTGACAAAACACTAAAATAGTGTGTCGAAAATTAAATGCTGCTCTTGTTACATGCCTTGTGAGTTTTTTTGGCCAGTCCGAGGATTCCCATCTTTTGGTGCCTACCCAACTCTCACAATACTTGGTTGGTTTCATCACGATTGCTGATTTAATTGACAGTACGAATTTTAAGGAATATTTTGCACGCAGTTTGACCTTTTTTTTTGTTTGTTTGTTTCTCTCTCAATCCATTGTATCTTACCATTAGTAATATCCTGGTTAACTGTTGCTGTCCAAATCGAAATTTCCCAGAAATCTATACCTGTATATAACAACGAAGATATTGATTAAAAAGAAAATCATCACCTTCCCGACCACACCTCTCATGTAAGACATTAAAAAAAAATATTTTCAGATTTCAGTGAATGTCACTACACTCAAAGGGATGTAACTGATTTACTGATTTCTATGTAGGAAAAAATTCTTACAGAACTTTAAAGCAGCCTTTGGAGGATTTGTGAGAGAGCTAAATAGCCTCATCAGAACATTTTTGCAATGTTCTGCCGGATTTAAAAATTCGTCACGAAAGAAGTTTCCTACGTTTGGTAGATTTCTTATATTCTTAGCTATAGCTGTTTTGACTTCACTTTGAGGCAGAATTGTCCAACAAGACAGTCACGCAAAAGTGGACGAACGAGTTAGTACACATTTCAGCGGATTTTCCCTTCGCTCTAAGTTGTCTGTCGAATGAGACTTCTCCTCGGCCACTCCCGAGTTTCCCTAAATCCCTACCCGCGGTTTAGCTTTAGAAACAAACAAAAAGAACAAGAAGTAGAAAAAGAAAAGAAAAAAAGAAAAAGACAAGGGGAAAAAATGGCCGACGTTGATCTGAGGAAGAAAGGGATAGAGAGAAAGAAAGTGGTGAGTGCGGTCACGAGCGCACAGACATGGACGATAAATCTCCCAGCAAGCAACGCGTAGCAGCTGAGGAAGATCTTGTCACTGCAATACCACAAAATCGGGATAGTCTAAAAAAAATGGGGAGAAGAGGAGAGAGAGAGGAGAGAGAGAAAAAAAAATAGGTTCGAAAGTGATCGATCTCCTGCCGGACATGGCGAAAAATGGTGCTAAGGTCTCACGGACACTGTCCATGTGTCCACGAACAGACACCGTAGCCAAGATAAGCGTCTTATCAAGCACGGTCCGGCTGGAATGGTGACTGAAACATCCAGGAGAGGGATGCCTTTCCTTCAAAGTTCTGAGAGCTGAAGTAAAAGAATGAGGGAAAAGAAAAAAAAAAGAACTGTCCATCTCATGACGTTTCTACTCACTCACTCACACTGTTAAACTCACGCCATCCTAAAAATAAAAAAAAGGGAACCCTAAAGAACGTGAATCGGTAGTTAACCATTGGAGGAACGGACGCATCAAGTCCGGTTCACCGACCAGTCAGGCTCTGATAGAGTTGATGGCGGAGTGCGCCTTTCCATCATGGAACCAGTGAGTTTTAATGTTGTTGGAAAGAATATTCTCTTGCAGATTGCTTAAAGGGAGAAAACAGTACCAATGTTTCAAGTAAACGAAAACCGAATGGTGCACAAATATAGGCAGAAAAATTTGAAGTTGCGGAGGAAATACCCTCCATTATAAGTATTAAACGAATGTATTCTCCAACCCCCCCCCCCCCCCCACACAGTACCAATACATTTTTGCCCAGAAACAGTATTTTTTCCCATTCCTAAAGTATGCCAAAGGGAGGGCTTATTTTAAAGTCCCGTGTGGACTAACTTGGCTCATTGATGTGGTTCAACCTTGTTGCGGCTTACATCTTGGTGTGAAGGGAATTCCTCCGTACCCGTTCAATTTTTCTGTCTGTTATGTATCTTGAGCACCATTCGGCGTTTCAAAACTATACTCTTCTCCTTGGCCGTCAAGTCACACATAACGAGTTTACGTTCTGTGATCATCTGTAGCAGGGGTCACCAAACTTTTCAAACTAAGGACTATGAAGTGCAACTGCTTACCTTAGGCAGGCCGAGTATAGTCTTACAGTACCTTCCTAAAGCACCGAACAGAACGAACCAAGCGCACCGCTGTTGGTGACAGTTCAGCTCATTTCCTACTATGGCCGTGTTGATGTGGCTTGCTTACGTCAACCATCGTCAGCAATGAATCTGTTTCCGGTACCTCGCGCTTGCTCAAAAGCTCCACCACTGGCAAACACCCGCACCCACCTCCCCGAGATGTTTTGCAATTTGGCATTGCTCGCGCCTGGTTACATCCATTAGCCTAGCCTGGTCCAATCAATTAGCCACGTATGGTCACGTTACAGGTATGACGTAACGAGTGCACTGTTGAGCTTGTTAATTTTGATGAGCTGTGATTGCAGTTTCGGAAGGTACTAAACGGCTGACGCAACGTTACTGCGCACGCGCGACGTCAAGTTTGGAGCCAAACTGTCTCTAACAGTGGTGTGTTCTGTTCGCTCTGTTCGATGCTTTAGGAAGGTACTGTTAGTGGATGTCCGTGGGCGAGTGAGGCCATCGGCCCCAGAACAAAACAATAACGTCACGCTGCCCTACGCTCCTCCCTCCGAGGCCATCAGACTTAGCAAGGGCAGTAAAAGAAAGGGATTTGGGCTCAAGCCGTAAAAGTAACCTTGACTTCGTAAGAAACGCTTAGTGCATCAATCAAATAGACAGACAACTAAATAATAGCATGAAATGCTAAATAACGCACGTGCATGTTAATAGGGGGCATACTTACTTAGGGAATCCCCGTTCTTAAAAAATTCTGCCCGAATTACGTGCATCCAAGTGTGCTATCATGAGTGGACAAAGAGTTTCTGTGGAACGATCCTACAGTATAGTCCTGGTTTACTTATTTATTGACTGATTTACTGGCGATAATATCCTGAATGCTTCTATGTAATCGATAATGTGTGTGTTTAGCACGAAACTCGTTTCCGGATTTGTTGGAAAGGAATTGAGTGCTAAAACACACAAATTGGGTGCACGGGTAGCTGCGAGCACTGGGGCGTCAGATTCGATAGGCGTCTTGGTCCCAGCTGTACATCTCTGGCTTCGTACCGACCCGGGTTCGATCCTGGGAAGGGAAGTGTATATGTACGGGTTTTTCTCCGGTTGTTTCCCGCCCGTTGCAAGAGGGTTTCCTCCGGGTACTCCGGTTTCCTCCCTCATGCGGCAAAAAACAACTGTTCCTGATGGTGGTGAAACCTTCCACTTAACATCTGCCGCTTGGGCCTAATAACAAGCTATAAGCTTATTGGCCGACACCTTGTATTATTATTATTTTATTTACTTATACATTTCATAGAAGCACGAGTGGGATTCGGTTTGTGAATTTTTGTTTTCTTTCCGCAAAACGATTCTCCGAAGTAATTGCCGATTTCGGTTTACGATTTCGATTTTCGATTTGCGATGTTTAGTTTTATGATGTTTACGAAGTCAAGATTAGTGAGAAGTAGGCTAATCTTGACGATATTTGCCTGTATTTGGCGTAGCGATACGAGCCACATCACATTTCGTCAATCAACTGCAACTTCGTGTGCTTCGGCGCAGGTGTTTCGTATTAGACCTAAACGACATTTTAATGCCACTGATACATTACGTTAAAGGTACCCTGACCGAAAAGCATATTCGTATTTCCGTAAAAGGCCGACGATTTACTAAGTGACTTCGTTGCCGTACTATGGGCATAACTACTACGAATGCTCCCGAGAAGCAGATTCGTGTTTCTGTGAAGTCCGTTGATTAATGAAGGTGCATGACGTCATTTCCCTACTATGGGCATAATAGAACGAAAGCGAAATTGCGTCTTCTAAATGATATATACTGTATAGATTTGTGATTTTGTTTGTCGGCGACCATTAAGAAACGAATAAAGCTTCGATCTGTATAATCACTGAAGCAGCAGAAAGCTCTGGTGTGACTTCCGGTGTGGTTAGCTGGTGCAGGTTAATGAGTATTATTGACACAGCTGTGGGACTTTCTAGGAGCATTCCTAAACCCGTAAAACCATCACGCAATCTCCTCCGTAGGGATATCCTAAAAATTGGTAACAAGAAACTTAAACTATGGCAATACTACACGGCCGCCTCCACTGTTGAAAATAAGCAGAGTTACAACAGCTGTAGCAAGGTACACTCCGATCTTGTACGGAACTGGCACTGCTCCAAAGAGGAACAAACCCATACATTTTGTTGGGAGGGTAACATATTGCTGCCTTAATCAGACTGAATCGAAAAAAAAATACAGAAACATCACGTACCCTGCCACCATTTAAGTCAAGCCATAGTTTTATTACTGACGATTCATCCAAAGCAGAGTTACTTAACAGCATTTTTGTTTCCAACAATATCACCCGTAATGGTATCATCCATCCGGACAGCTCGGAGACTGCACTTCCCGATTTCTGTTGCAATCGCGTCTCCTTGCTGGCATCTTTGGTACGAAGGACACTGAAGAGTTTAAAACCAAGTCTTGATATCGGTCCGGATGGTTATTCGGCCTTCTTCTACAAGATGATTGGAAATGAGGTTGGTTCGCCTCTCGCTTTTATCTATGAATTCTCCTTCGAATCTGTAAGTCTCCCATCAGTTTGGAGTACAGCCAATATTATTCCGATCTTCAAAAAAAATGATACCGCAAATGCGCACAACTGCAGTCCGATCGCGATGACTTGTCTCGTGTACGGTAATGGAAGCTATCGTAAAATCCATCTTATTAAATTACTTACTCAATAACAATTTAATTATAGAGATGATAAGTCTGGTTTTTTACCTGACAGATCAGCAATTTGCCAACTCCTTGCATGCATTGATCTTTGGACTGGCGCTTTGGATGCTGGAGTACCTACCGATATAATTTACTTTGATTTCTGCAAGGCATTTGAATCGGTTGTCCATTCGAAATTGTTTTTTAGGCTCGAGCGTTTGGGGAATTTTGGCAGGCTTCGGGAGTGGATTATGGCCTTTATTGGCAATCGAACCCAAAGGGCCATGATTAGCAACTCGTACTCTCGCTTCTTACCAGTTGTTAGTGGGTTGCCCCAAGAGTCCGTTCTAGGACCCATTCTTTTCGTGAGCTATTTAAAATGACTTAGTGTCAGTTTCTCAGACAGCACACCAGTTCAAATTCCCTGACGACCTTAAATTGGGTGCACACATTGGTGACCAGGAGCGCGACTCTAGCTCACTACAGGTAGCAATCAACCACGTTTCAAAGTGGAGTTTGGACTGGCAATTGCCACTCTCTATCACGAATGCCAAGTTTTCAGTGTTGGTCATCCCTCATCCACAGTTGATTACCACTTGAACTATTAACCACTTCCATCCGTTGTTGAAGCTAACGACCTGGGGGTCTTCCTGACCTCTAACTTGAACCCTTCCTTACACTGTACCCGAATTATGGCTAAAGCTTTCCAGAGACTCTCTATTGTTTACCGCGGTTGTACTTCTGGAAATGTGAAAATCAAAGTTTGGGTCTTTACAGTGTTTGTGAGACCGCTTCTCGAGGATGCCTGCCTGGTGTGGTCACCGTCACTGCTCAGTGACATCGACAAGCTGGAATCTGTCCAACACAAATTTACTAAAAACTTACCTGGAATGCGGACGCTTTCTTATGAAACGAGATTGTACCGTGTTGGAGTCGAGTCTCTTGAATTACGCAGGCTACGTGCCCATCTCATTCTGACCTTCAAAATTGTGCGTGGCTTTACACCAATTGATCTTCCATATTTTGACCTCTGCCCTTACTCGGCCACTAGAGGTCATTCACGTAAATTGGCCGTTCAGTCTGCGAGGCTGGATTGCAGGAATGGCTTTTTCAGTGTAAGGGTGATCCGAGCTTGGAGTGCCCTTCCAGAGGAGGCTGTACATGTGCGCTCAGTCGACCGTTTTGTATTTTTATTGGGTGGGACTTGTTTCCGAAAATTTCTGAAGTGGCCTGATTTTGTTTTTAAACCACGATGCACGTTTTAAATTGTACAAACCTTGCACGATTCACTGGAACTAGTATAACTGGCTTTTAAACCCATCTAGTGCCCAACCACTCTTGTGGTTAACTTTTATTATTATTATTATTTTCATCGTGTGTTTTCAGTGTAAGTAGGCATGGTGCTCATTTTGTGAAAAAAAAAAAAAAACATTCTCACGAACGTATACCAGTATACGTCCGTTGTGTAAGAAAATACCCGATATTTTCATGAAAATATCACCCGGTATTTTCGAATACTGAATTTAAAGGCAATGAAGCGAAAAGAAAAACTGTTTCCCAGTCGTATAACAGCTTTTCGACTAGTTTAATTGGCTGGGTGGGGGGGGGGGGAGGGGAGGGAAGGTAGAGGAAGACAGAAGAAAGTCAGTTTGAACAGGCAAAGTATGTGTATAGTACTCCGTTTTGGGATGAAGAAATGACAGTGACAGGGTCGTGTGAACTGTTTCCCTGGGTTCCTTACAGAGTCGTGTAGCCTACAGAGTGTAAGTATCTGCCTCGTGATGTAAAATTATTATAACATTCAAAGTTTAAACGTGTAATTAAGCAGGAGCATTGACAACAAATTAGGCCGGGTAGACCATCCCAGGAAATCAGGGGCACTTTTAATAGTACCAGTATTTCGGCCTCTTGAGCATACTGACATTTTACAAGGTAAAATTTGCGAAAAACTGCGCAATGAAATCACAAAACAGTAAGCTGAATTTCACTAAAGCCTTTAAACTAACCCTGCTTAACACAACGTCAGTACCAACCTAGGAACTGCTCATCGGTATATTTAAAATTGCCGGCCAGACCCAATACTCTGCCGTTTGGGAAGTTTCTACTGAAGATGCGTGTTTATCGCATACGTATTTCATTCACGCCTACTTCCTTTTTTTTTTTAAACAAAAATGGTTGGATTTTAGTCACACCTCTTGACATCCGACGGTAGTTCAACTTATTCATTTTTGTTTTATTTTTTGGGAATTGTTTTGATGTCACAGTTTCGAGTCAGCCGCCAGCCAACATAATTACATTACCTCCATAAAGGCTCGTCAGGCGTCACTACTTGACAGTTGTTAGCAGCAATAAGAGTATTTTTTTTTATAAAGCAGCACGACATTAACAAAACGTTGCGTAGCGAATATTGTAAGAAAAAAAAAATTTGCTAATTAGTGAAATGAATCGGATTAAAAAAAAAGTGACACCTGGTGGGAAATGTGGTAAAGTTTACTTACAACGAACCTTCGTGGATCTAAGGTTAACTGATTGTTGGTTGACTCGAAATTGTGATGCGTGATTAAAATGTTACTATTTTGGCCTTTTGATTCCTTTTAAAGGGATATTCCTCCCAGCGTCCCTTGCTAAAAAACCGTTTTAAAATGTGGCGTCTAGTAGATTTTCTGTTGAATATTGTTAACTATATTTAAGAACGATCCGTCACTAAATGATGCATTGTGCGCGTACAATAATCATGACTTCTAATCTCTGTATGTGCATATACTAATTTTCTAATTATTACCATGAAATCAAAAATCTAAAAGAGTAATGCAGTAAATTTTAAAATTAATTATTCCAATAGATCGCCGAAGCAAAATTATAAGACACTAGCCTAGAAAATTATAAATTGTGATTTTAAAATACGAGAATTATTTTGGTTTGTGACGACACAATCGTTAACTTGATTCGGTCTCGTGTACTACTCACAAAGCCAACCGAGACAGCAGCTATGCGAGGAACGCAGCTACCACCCTAGCCGACCTTGGCACTGTAATTGCTCGGATGACGATCTGCGCATAGCTGTAATTTGGCACGCAGTATGTTATAAGGCAGGCCGGGTGTCCCTTTAAGATTATGCGTTTGAAAAAGGAGGTGAATACATCGCTTCCGAAAATTAAAGATTTTTCTTTTGTATTTTTTTTTCCTGCGGGAATCCGTCGTTCATCCCCGCGTGGTTGCTACTCACCTTCTTCACGTATCTGAAAATGTATGACATCTAAAAATATGCAGTGAGTGACTTTGGCGTACGCTCGGATGTATTTTCTGGCGATTGCGAACCGCAAACTGAGATCTAACAAACTCACATCGGTCCCACATCTATTTCTTTACGGCTCTATTCTTCCTCCCATTCCCTTCCATCGCAACAGTCTAGCCAATCAAAAGAAGTAAATCCGAATGAAGAAGTTGAATCGGTAGGCGACCAGTGGTCAGAGGAAGCATCAGCTGCGGTTCACTGACCATTCCGACAGCGATACACTGACGACAAAGTGAGCCTTTCAATCACAGGGTCAGCGTGGTGGAAAGCTGGTTGGCCTTGCTGTTATTCGATGTCGTTGCTTAGCAACCGTTGCCCTTAGTAACGATTGAAGGCCATCAAAGAACCCTGGATGAGGTAAACAATCATAGTCTGGTTGCCTTCTTTTCTTACCTGTTTTGCTCGGCTCTCAATAATAAATTTCATAGCGGCGCATTAAGGAAAGGTAGAAAACACTCCGCTCGACTTGAAAAATGCTAGGAAGGAATGTAGGGGGTGTAGTGGAGAGAGGGGGGGGGGAGGGGTCAGAGTTAAAAGAGGCTGACGGTTGGGGAAAAAATGTGTTGAGAATGCTTGAAAATATCCGAATTCGGAACTGCGTAAAAACAGGTTGGCCGTTGTTTGCTCAATGTTCTTGAAACTAAGCCACTTCGTCAGTGCCACTCATTGGGTGCCTTTAGGGAAGTTCCACCCTCTTCTTTTGTCTTAATAATAATAATAAACTTTATTGTAGCACGTGAAAGTACATGTGATCAATAAAATCCGGGTATAAAAATGATTGTGCCACAAAGGGCGAGGTTTAGGGGCTGGGCCCATTCTTACGCCTAACCCGAAACATACAATTACAATGTCTGCAGATAATAGCAAAAACTAAAAATAAACAAGAAAACGGGGTAGTGGGGTTGGAGCGCAGGGGGGGGGGGGGGAAGAAGTGAAGAAAACGACTGGGAGAGGGGATGGTGACCAAGTTATGAGTTCAACAAGTGACGGAATAATTTAGCTTTGAAAGTTCCAAGAACAAATTTTAACGGCTTCGGGCAAATCATTTCACAACTTCATGCTCTGAACCACAAACGACGTTAGGTGTTTAGTAGTGCGATAGCGAGGGGGGGGGGGGAGTGAAGGGGTAGCAGCAATGACTAAATCTTGTTGGATAACTTGGTTCCTTTGTGTAAATGAAATGAGAAGAAAATAATTAACACAAAATTAGAAGGGCGCTTCATAGTTTAAAGCTTCCGAGTTAAATTTTTTGATGGGTATGACGTATCGTGGAATTGAGTTTCAGTCCTATTTTAATTAACCGCGTATTTTTTTTTTCTTTTTCGGAGTGATCATTACTGTTTGCTCGAGTAAGAGGCGGTTTTTTGTTTGTTTGTTATCCTTTCGACATACATGTACGCGATGGTGAAAAAGTGTCTGTTTTCATAAAGGCTATTAAAGTTTGTGTACTGACCTTTTTCACCCGTGTCTTACACCCAACTTTGGGTTAAGACTTTGTAAGCCTCTCCAGTATTTCTTGTGGGAACCCCTCCCCAAGAACGACTGAAGTGGGCTTAAAAAGACTAACCCAAGTTCAATGTTTTTAAAATAAATTTTTGTGCTGTAATGTCGTTTTCGTTTTAGTTTTAGACTGTCTTCTTTCGTAATGGCGGTGGAAGGAAAGGTAAAATTACGGTGGGTGGGGGGAGCGTAAAATTGCCTTTGTTTGTCCATCGAGTTTAAGATAGGTTGGTGGGGGGGGGGGGCACACAGGTGAAAAAAGTCAGTGTACAAACTTCAATTGCCCTTACAAAAAAAGGGACACTTTTTTTTTACCATTTCGTACCTATGTCAAAAGCGGTATGATACAAACAAACAAAACACGTGCCCAATCAAGCAAACAATAATGTTCACTCCGTAAAAAAAAAATGAAAAAAATAGGCGGTTAGTTAAAATGGGATCGAAACCCAATTCTACGACACGTCACCCTTATGAACAACAATCTTTTTTTTTTTT
>JAHWFP010090695.1:16223-37349 GCA_023313725.1 Lithobius niger
CTGTTAAGCGGAAGAGGTACCACCGTTATGACAGTTGTTTTTTTGCCTCAAGAGGGTGGAAACCGGAGTTCCCGGAGGAAACCCTCGTGCAGCGGGCGGGAAACAACGGGAGAAAAAACCGTACATATGCACCTCCCTTCACCAGGATCGAACCTGGGTCTGTAAGAAGCCAGAGATGTTCGTAGCTGGGGCCAGGGGTGAATTGCTCGTCAAACACATACCTCGAATATGACGCTATTTTGACGCAATCGTTGTCATGTTTGCACACGACGTGGCCAACGATTCCGTCAAAATTGCGTCATATACGAGGTTCGTGTTTGACGAGCAACTCGACCCAGTGCGCCCAAGACGCCTATCGAGTCTGACGCCCCAGTGCTGGCGGCTACCCGTACACAATGCAGCCTTCACGACGTATTCCGGAAGACAAGCCAAGGTGTAATGGCTGTAAACCAGATGGAAAGCTCTTGGTTACAATAAGGAGTAGCAATGACCTTTCGTTTTACGTATTTCGTTCACTTTCAAATGTTCTTTAAAAGAGCGAGGCAAGTCGTTATTAAAAAGTTTAAACAGGACAAGCCTTTTCAACTCCTCTCCCCCCCTCCCCTCCCTCATCCCGCCTCGCCTTCCCGCTAGCTACGACCCTGCCTCAGGCTACTAAGCTGAACTCTGCCACCACTCAATCATTCTGACCACCGAGGTAAACCACCGTCTTTCAGTAATAATCCAGAGATGTGACGTCCGTCCGCCTTTGGAAGTAGTTTTAGCCTATCAACTCTTTCGGTTGCTTGTGTATTAATTTCTGATTAATTTTGCAGAACAATGATGAAAAGGCTAAATATCTGATTAATGATATTTGATTCATGATATCTGATTCATATTTACATTTTTTGGTAAAAATTTCCGATTGGGAGTGGGAATGGATGTGGGAATCCCGACTGATGTGGTGTACTTCGATTTTAAGAAGGCTTTTGAGTCTGTTACACCTTCTAAGCTGCTTTTTAAGCTTGAAAATTTAGGCTTCGGAGGAAAGCTATTAAAATGGATCTCTGCATTTATTGACAACAGATCTCAGCGTGTATTGGTCGGTGACTCCTTTTCATCATCCTTGAATCTCACTAGCGGCGTACCACAGGGCTCCGTTTTGGGCCCATTGTTGTTTGTGGTCCACTTAAACGACTTATCTTGTAATCCTTCACCTGTCTGTAATTCAAAGTTTGCAGATGATCTTAAGATCGATAAGGCTGTTATTGATATTGATGACGGTGCGTTGTTGGCCCTTGAGATTGACTACGTTTCTAGATGGTCGGCCAAGTGGCAACTGCCAGTTTCTTCAACCAAATGCCAAATCATGCATATTGGAAAGTCATATCCAGGGACATCGTATTATCTTGATAATTGCCCCCTTCCTTCGGTTAACGCGACTAAAGATTTTGGGGTCTGGTTTTGTGATGGACTTAAGTTCTGCCTCCACTGTCGCAAAATTGCTGCATCTGCCTATGCGCGCGTAGCTTTGATTAACAGATGCTTTTCGTGCAGTGACCGCGAAATCAAAGTTTGGGCATTCAAGGTGTATGTCAGACCAATATTGGAGTACGCTAGCCCCGTTTGGTCACCTTACTTGCTTCATGACATTGATGCAGTTGAGGAAGTCCAGCGACGGTTTACCAAGGCATTGCCTGGCTTGCGCAATCTGTCATATAGAAGACGTCTGCAGATTCTTAAACTTGATCCACTCGAACTACGGAGAATCAAAATTTATCTTATTCTTACCTACCAAATTATTCATGGTGTAGTTGGGGTGGATGTGCCTCTTTTTGACCTGTCGGAGTTAAATCAGACTAGAGGTAATTCCTTGAAGCTTATGGTGCAAACATCACATTTAGATTGTAGGCGTAATTTTTTCGCGTTGCGTGTGGTTAGGATTTGGAATTCTTTACCAGACGAAATTGTCACCTCGCGGACAGTTCATACATTTCGGAGTCGCTTCAGCTCGCTTAATCTAGGGATTTTTATGCGTCGGTCTTATCCTCCGAGTTAAACATGTAATCTTGAAGATGATTCCGCTTTTCGTAAGTCTGCTCTCGCCCCATGAAACCTTGGCTGCCTGATCCGTTGCTATTGCAACGAAGTGTTTTTTATTTTTTTATTCATTCATTTTTAGCTGGTGACAATTCCCATTTTTGGGTTGCTTTTGTTTTTAGTACTTTTCGTAGCCATACTTTGTATTATATAACGTTGCTTTTTAACGGTCTGATTTGTTCATCTGGATTTTATTTTTTACTTGGGCCGATCCTACACCTCCCGTGTCCAATACGTTTGGCGATGCCATAGGGGGCCTTGAGTCCCTGGCAGGTCTAACCTTGGTGGTAAGGCATTCGTGTCCCAATACCTAATCCCCTCACCTTCCCTTGGCCAATCTGTATCATTATTTGTGATTGTCTTCTGTTTTTTAATTTCGGCTGGCTGTTAGGGATCTTAGGATCCTTGCCAGACATGTTGCCATTGTGACAAAATTGTTATTATTATTATTATTGCCCAATTTTGTTGATTTATGAACTTGAGTGCCTGGATGTGGTAAATTTGAAATGAATCGCTCGACGGGGTGAAAAGCTATAGTGCGTACAAACGGACAGACATCAAGTTAGGATAAGAAGCTCCTTTGCTTTGCTTCGGACTGCACACCACTAATAACGTTTGGCATAAATTTTCCTGTTTTTCTCTGTCGTAGCCTGATAGTTTCACCGTTTCAGTTTATAGTATAAGAGCGCGTTTACGTAGGCCTAATCACGATGGCAAAGGTTTCGTTGCCGTGGTAACAACGCTTCCTGGATTAGCTAAATCCGACTTCGTTTGAAAAAATGCTTGCAGTCGTATAATCCGTGACAATTAGATAAAGAATTCTTCCTAGCTAAACATTATCGACTGTTTTCCTGTTGAACCGGCAAACCTAAAACCGCCGCCATGCTGCAATCTTAGATGATTTCTAGCTTCTAGCTGCGAGAATGCAAAGGCGAGTTCATAATGCAAACGTACCCTAACCATATAATAATATTATTATGGTGTCCGCGGCCTACCTTGAGTTCGCCCCAGAACGACACGGATAATCAATTGTATGTTTTTGGTAGGAGAGTGCCTTGTTGATATCCAAGTTGGTTACAAAAACAATAGCGGCCGTCGATTAATGCCGCCCCCTCCAGGAAAACGTAGCCGCTCATACAATACCTGCAGGACTCAAGTTAAACCGCGTGCACAATAATGGAATATCAATAAAAATATAAAGGCAATTATGGTTGTGGCCATAATAATCGATACTGACTGAAACTTCGTCCCATTTAAGTTTTAAAGCTGCCATCAAGTATTTTGCTGCTAAATTCATCAGGAAAAACGAATGTAGTTTTAAAACGATTGGAGTTTTAAATTGCTGCAAAAAGGAGCAAGCGGACGGGAAAAGGGGGTTGAATTTTGTGGATATTAGCGGAATTTTTTTCCCCGTCGGTGTTTACCAGACTTAGGTGTTGGTATTTTAGTAAATTATGAACTTTTTTTGCAGTTTACATTCACCTACGGTTTTTAAGAAAATATTTCAAGCATCATTGATCGATTTTTCTAATCCATTTATTGTCTGTTTTGTTGAAGACGACGATACAGATACATCAGTTGTATCCAGCTTTTGTTGCACCACGGAAAGGCCTGTTAGAAGAGTAACAGACCTCGACTTCGAAGTTTTTTAAAATTTTTTTTGACTGTGAGTACCTTCTAGACGTAATTCGCAAAGAAATGCAAAGGAAAAAAAAGATGAAAAAAATAAGCTAAAAATTTCCCCTTATGTGCCAAACGACTATTCGCGGGTAGGCCTGGATAGAGGACAGTATCAGATAACTAATAATCAGTCAACACCTGTTCACACTGAAAACGAATTGTTAAGGAGGAAATAAAAACTCAGGAAGGTTGTTCAGGGTTCCCACCAAAATAGTGAAATAAATTTCCCTGAGTTTTCCAGGTTTTCCAGAGTAGATGAAGTCATTTTCCAGGCTATTTACCGTAATTTTAGGAAGGAATTTTTTCACACATTTTACCAGTTTTGTGTTGAAAAGGCTGAAGCTTTTAGATGGGAAATGCATAATAAAAAATATAATTTTTTTCCTGAGATTTCCAGGTTTTTTTTTTGTAAAAAATCAGAGAGTTCTCTTAGTTATCTCCGAGTTTCAAACATAATTTAAATTCCCTGAGTTTTCCAGATTTTCCAGGTTGGTGGGAACCGTATTGTTTATATGAAGGAAAGAGGAAAAGAAGCCAGACACCGAAAATCGTACACCGGAAAAAAAAACGTGGCAAAGTTGGCCACCTTTATGCACTTACGTTCTGTCGGAGTGGCATGACTCGGATTCGAACTGGCAACCATTCGTCCCAATTGTTTAAATAAACATACACAAGTTGCTGTATATTTAATGAATTCTTTTTTCATTATGCACGGCAACCAAAGGTGCCCATTTCATGCCCTTGAGTTTGGGACGCCTACCGTGCGTCTTTGGCATGGGGTGGCCACCTCTCGTCCTTGCGTTTGGGGTGACTTGTGTCTGGAGCACCTTTTGGTTGGGGTTCCCACCCCGCGCTTCAAACACAAGCCGAAACGTTTACCTGCAAAGCAATTTTTTTTCTAACATTGATTAGTTTAAGAATGATGTAGAGTCGCAGCTTGCACTCTCATTAAACTGAACTTTAGAAGCTTGTTTTTTTTCTTTCAAACGTTGGTATTTTTAACTTTAAAGACATAGTGTCATTAAGGATTGTAAATCTTCGCACACCTGGTCTCTTCAGGGCTTAGCTGGAAATTCCGGAAGCGCAATTGCACCGATGTGTCCCCCACAGCCTTGGAGAGTATAGTCGAAATCAGTGCGTCGGAAAACAAAATCAATATTTGATTGTTGGAGGACTTTTTTACCGATTGCTAAGCAAACATTTGTAGGTTAGATTAGGTTAGGTTAGGTTAGGTAGCTTGTCATGGTATTGAATACAACTGCCATATTTTTTTTGTCCAATGACACATCTAAAATTAAAATTAAATCATTTCCTAGAAGCGCGTTAAAACCTACTTATGCTTTCAATTGTGCAGTAATTTGTCGTTGAGTTTCAGGTTTTGTATGTTTTAACTGATCAAATTTTTAAGTTATGTTTTTTTTTTGCGTTCACCCTGCACTCTCCCTTTGGGTTCGTCACTCTCACTTGCAAACACAGACAACAACGTAATTTTGACGCAGTCGTTTGCATATTTGCCTCCATAGCCAGCCATTACGCCAAAATCGCGCAACTTAATATTCAATTAGTCATATCGTTAATTCCCTACGCTCACTCCGTTGGCGTCGATCCATGCTTCATGTAATTTCTTTGATTCCAAGAGCATCACAGAATCGATGTTCTGATTAATTCGACGCAAACCGATTGAAATTGTTGCTCGCAGTTCGTTCACCGCATTCGTCAGCACGCTTGCATTTCACCTACATCATTCTAGACACGCTCAGTTTGTTTCTTTGGACCTTTTGTATGCCTGCACCCTACGAAAGTGAGAGTATCGCTAAATGAAAAACCGAGCGAAGCAAAGCGAGAAACACACGGCAAAGTTTTAGTTTACATAGAAACTGCTCACTTTGCTCGCTCAATCCACGTACCTCCGTGCTTCAGAACATGAATGTTTGACACAGTGGCGTGCATAGGGGGAGAAGGGGGCATTACCCTGCCCTTTTTGGGAAAAATGCTATTTTTTGCCCTTTTTGAAGAAAAAAACATGGCCTATTTTGCTTTTCTGCACGGAAAAATGCTGGTCGCAGAGAGGAGAAAGAACCTAGAGCTCTAAAAAGGGTAAAAAAAAAAGCCAGGAAGCCGAGAAAGGGGCCAAAAATAGTAAAAAAAAAAAAAAGTGAGCGACAAGCAAATAAAAAAAATGGTCCCGGAAAAATAAAGCCTCAGAGTCAATATGCCCTTTTACTGATACTTGCCCCTGTCCTCCCGGATATCTGTGCACGCTACTATTTTGACGCCCTTTTAAAAATTATTACCTGTTTTTTTTTCCCGAGCATCCAGTCATTTGAAGCCAAACCAATTTTAAGATCTGTATGTAGTAGATGCAAAATATTTCCTCCTTTTAGGTTATTTTTTTGCAACCAAGTGTCTTTCTGATAAGTTGACTTTGCCTGCTCGAACTTTGACGTAATCCATCAGTTTTTCGGAGTTCGCTTGACGAAACTTTGGCATCATTTTTGCAGTTTTTCGCGATTTTTGAGGGTGAAAAAAAAAGCTTAGTCGTATTTTTTCAGTTTATTCAGCGTATTTGAGGGTCGTAACATAAATTCACAATGACGAAACAGGCCTAACGGAAGCGCATTTTAATTATCTTTCATTTATTACTACTCCATCATTGTAGGTGCCTTGGTTTCAGAGGAGTAGAGATGCAAACACGCAAAAATATACTTTTTTAATGACGTAAACATTTGTTTTTGAGAAGCGACTAGCTCCTGCAGAGTAGTTAAGTTAGTTGAGCGGTACTCGAAATAAAAAAAAAAAAAACATCGTAACTTTTGTTGTTAGAATACTTACTTTATCGATAAATAAGCTAAAAAAAAATTGGTAGGCTAGGTTAGGCAGCTTCCAGTCACGGCAGAGAAACACAACCGGTATTTTTTCTTCAACGTCAATCTAAAATTGAAAAATGTTGTGTGTTAAATGTTGATGTTGTTTATCGCATATTAACTCTTTTTTTTTCTCTTCTTTCTTGTAGGTAAGTGATCCATCTTACATCATCCTAAGAAGTACAAACTTGACATGTTCAGTTCACTTTCAGGTAAGCTTTGTGTTGTGTTCAAAAGAGATTAAAATAGTTGTGCGTACATTTTTCTAAGCAGCCAACACACGAGGAAATAACGTTACGCTGCCCTGCGCCATGCTGTGCTGTGAATCCTTTGTAAAATAGGGTGATTACAAAAATTTTCCTTTGGATTACTTCAGCCTACACCCCGAGACGAGCAATGCCGTCCAAAATCAACCATCCAATCCAGCGGCACAACTCGCAACTGTTGGAAACAGTTTGGCTCTGCACTAGACGACTGCAGTTCGTTGTTTCATCAGCCCGTCAGCACTGTATACCTTCCAAAACTACAGAGAGAACTTAGCCAACTTAATAAAGAAGGGAATTGACGTTACACCCCTAACGCAGCTGATGAATTTGTGGGAGTCGTCAGACAACAGCTAACAGAGCTCCTATTTTGACGCGCTCCCAACATTAGCCATGGTGCCAGAAGGAGAAAGGGACAATTTTGCTAGGTAAATCCCATCGGAAATTCCTAGGTTCTTTTACATGCCGCAACCGACATGAGCACGAGACATCTCAGGGCCTTTCTCTTCCCGAAAATGCCAGGGGTGGGTGAGGTGGGACTCGAACCCGGGACCTCTGGTAGACAAGACGGTCATGCTAACCATCAGGCCACCTTGCCCCATGCAACTAACAGAGCGACAAGTTTTTTGGTTTTTTTGAAACTGGGTTGTGTAATTTTGTTTTACTTACGCCGGAATCAGTTTCTCCCTACGTACGGGGGTTTGTCGTCCCGTCGTCCCACGCGCGCGCATCACGGGGATACACTCTATAAGTACAGGAGTGTATCTGTGCGACGCGCGCGCGCGAGGGACGACGCGACAACAAACCCATTCGGTCCTACGTCATGGCCAGGCCTGAACAGTAATGCATTAAGAGCTAAACTGTCTCCAGCAGTTAAGAGATGTGCTGGATTGGATCGGTGTTTTGTAAAGGAGTGTCAACAACTTTTTTCTTTTTCCGTGATTGATACCCAAATGAAGTTACTGCAATTTTCAAGCCACCTTACATTACTGCCACTTGAGATCAAGCTCAGTTAGTTAGTTGAATTCAGTAACTGAGTTCATCTCAAGTGGCCTTCGAAAATTAGATTAAACTTGGACGTATGACTGCTTGGTTAATTTGACATGGTCGCTAGACTACATTACGCGTGTCGCATGGAAGGTAAGAGGGTCTGGGGTAAGTGGAATGCACTCCTGGCGTTGTACTTTTTTTCTCACTTTCAATTATAAAAGGATAAATTTTGAAATGAAGGAATGTTGTTGATGTTGTTCTTCCTTCAACCCTACAAGAAAAGGGAAAAAAATGTAAGCGTTGAAGTGTTCTACAAAACTTTCGTACTAGCCTCAATATAAAAGACTTCCGTTAGTTCCTACAGAACTTTGTGTTCAGTAATAGAAAGCAAATTTTGAAAACTTGTTTGGCCACACAAGCATTGATGCAGTTATTTTTACTTTAGCAAAATTCGATTGTTACGGTCTTAGCATTGATACTTGCAATGCGGTATTGTGAAGTTGTGTTCCTGTATCAGTGTGTATGGTGATGAGTTCTGTGTACTTAGCATTAGGGAGGGCGCGTGGCCTAGGAACCGAGGCCCCAACAAAAACCTTTGAATTGAATTGATACTTGCGAAACTTGCCTGATTCCAGCTACCTGTTACAAACAAAAACGTCAAGTGTGCCGTAAAAAAAAAGGGTTATATCATCGAAGTTTCACTTTACTTCTTTAAAGCTACACGGTTAAAAAAAATTTAAGGTTTTTACTTGAAATAATCAAATGTACAATTAAGAAAATTTCAGCTGTTTAAGTGCTGTTGTGCTTTACGAACAGAAAAAAAAATGTCGCAAATCACAACAGCACTAAACAGATGCAATTTTATTATTTCAATTAAATATCTTAAATTTTTATCCGCATAACATTTTAACAAGTAAAATGAAACTTCTATCAGATAACTCATCTTTTACGCACACTTGATGTCTTTGTTTATAATCAGTGTTAATTCAGTGCCCACTATTCCTAGTACTACTTAAAAGTTGATTTAAACAAATTTACAAACTGCAAAAATGTGCCAAACAAATACGACTTGTTGGTTGGGAAAGTACCAGAAACCTAGCCTCCGAATCCGCTTATGGATGGTGTATTTAACAAAGAAATTGATGATGTATACGTACTGAATATCACAGTACTCGGCTGAGCGAGAATAATATTTCCGGTATTCATAGGACACCTATGCTCCATTTTTATGACAGACGCACAAAATCCAATTTCAGTCGAGTATTCGACCTCGCTCGCTCGGCCAACAAGAATGGTGGTTTTAAGTGACTAAACAAATTTTCTGTAGAGTTTCTTTTTCCTTCTAACATGTTCTCCCTTTCCCCATCATTTTTTTTTTACATTCGACACATGTTAAAATAAAACCGATCCGATCCGACCGTTCAGCTACGATGCTCAGTTCTATACACGCAAATATTTCTTGTCGTCATGGTGAGGACAGCGAAACTTTTCACTGGTGAATTTTGGGAATCGGCTCAAGTCCGGAATGAATCGTAGAGTGAACCTACAACCCTCTTCAGTGTCGGTCGCCACTCGCCGTTTGGCAAATGAGAAAACCAACATTCGGTGAGTTCATCTAGACACACACTAGTGTGTCGCCGCCAAGCAGATGATTCATTGTTGTTGGAGCATAATTGTTACAGCGCAATTGTTAGAGTGTAATTGTTGTCATATGGCGACTCACTAGGCGACACGGGGTTCACTTCTGGCGGTCTACAGGACGTTTATTAGCGCGTCTTTGGATTACCACCTGTCCTTCCTGTCATCGTACCAGCGGCATGTGCGCTCTCTTCAGGTGGTGGTGAAAGTTTGTCTCCGCCTGGTAACGGGCTGTCTGGTCTCTACTCCCTGTTTCAGCCCTCTGGGTTGAAAGCTGTGAGCCTCCACTTCACATTCGGGCTGCTGAGCTGCTTTTGGTTTTGTGCAATGTTAGCCGCGGCATGTATGACCCAGTTGGTCGTATAGGTGGCTATTATTGCAGCCTAGGGCCTGTTTCTCGTGCCGCGTTGGGGTGTCTTGGTTACGGGGCGTCTCTCCTCCGTTGTTTATCTTCTTGTAGCCCTATGGATGTGGCTAATGCTCGTCCTTTTTGTCCTTGGGTGTGGTGTCCGGCCCTGGTGTCTGTGTTCGGTGTGCAGTGGTTAGGTGGTGCTGAGTTCTGTGAGGTGTTCTGTGACGCGTCTTTTCGTCGTGACACCTGGGGTGGTGGTTTAGGAGTGGTTGTCCCGTCCTTGAAGGTTTTTCAAAGTTTCAGGCTGGATGCCCTCCAGCACTGTTTTAGCGATTTCTGTGGCACTGGATAATGCTTTTGATCTCGCTCTCCCTGCCTTTGTTATCTACTCTGACTCAGAGTCGGCAATTGAGACTGTCTGCCGGCGAGCTGTGGCTGCTCTTGACCTACGAGACCTGGTTGTGTATTCCATATGTGGGAAGTTGTGGACAGCGCAGCATCATAGCCAGGTTTTTTTGTGTTGGGTTCGCGGCCATGCAGGCTTGCATGGGAATGTTCTCGCGGATGGCCTGGCGAAGGCGGGAGCTGTTGATAGTGATGTAAGGTCTCTCCGTGTTCACTTGTCTGTACGGTCGAGAAGTCCAGTGCTCACTGGGTGGTGCATGGACCTGTGGACCACCTAGTGGCGTGCGTCAACGGCGGGACGCGATTTCTTCCGCATTCATCCTGTTTGTAGTCGTTTATCAGTCCTTGATAGATTCCCGGTGCTGACTGCTAGGACTCTCGCGTTTGCGCACTGGGTACTCCCTTCGCGAGGCTCAACATCATCGCATGGGCTGGTCAGACTCTCCCGTGTGTCCAGTGTATCTGGTGGATCTCACACCGGAGCATTTTCTGCTCCACTGTCCAGTCTTCCGTGTTCAGCGGGTGGATCTAGCTCGATACTTCCATGCCGGTCCATCTGTGGATGGTCTTCTGTCCCTGAATGATGGTCGCACGTCTACGGGCAGGCTGTCGGCTGTAGCTCGTTTCGTTCGGGATACTGGGTTTCGTTTGTAGTTTTTATGTTTTTCTCTGTGTCCTATTTTCTCTGTGTAATTATATGTAGTTGGTCGCAGAATGCGTGGTCCAGGGCCAATTTTCTGCGTAATAAACCAATGAATCAATCAATCTCACTAGCAGACTGATTTTTTTTAACTGTAACGAGCTTATACATGATTTCAGCGTACTGGTGTAAATTCTCCATGCGGTAAATATTTGGAAATCGTTGGAGTCAGGTGTCTTGGTTCCAGTAACGAAGCATACCACAACATTAAAGTGTGGAAAGGTGTCCTTTGTGGAGAAAACGTTCCCTCAATAACCTTGATTTGTATTACTGGCTAGCTAAAATAGTTATGTTGTAATTTTGAAGCAACTACTACTAGCTAAGGTTAAGGCTCCCATGGTTAATTCTCATAATTAAAACACGTCTACAGCTCGTTAGAAAAAGTTTGCTTATCTAAATTTTGGCACATAGGTAAAGAGTACGGGGGAGTGCCTTTTTGTAAAAATGGGCGTTGCAGCTAGAAGCACATGGCCCTGAAATGGCGCGTAAATGCACAATTATTGTTGTAACCATTGTTTGTATTGTTACCCAACAGTCTATTATAACATGATTAAGTGTTATACGCGCACCGTTTCAATACTTATGTACCGCAACAATTCACTCGAATTTTAACAAAATAACTATTCTCGCAATCATTTAACTGTTTGCTTAGGGCCAGGGCCCTAATAAACCCAATCATACAATCAATCAACGACATAGTACATAAACTAATTTTGGTTGCTGGTTGGATACCGTTCAGGGAGTGTTATATTATGTGATATTTGAAAAATAAAATATCATGTGATCAGTGAATTTTTTAGTATGCGATTGCTAAGGTACTTGAATACACCATGGTAGCTACACTACGGAAGTTACAACAGAAAAGAGACTAGGAATCTAGCATTGCATGGTGAATTTGAAACACAATGCAGATCGTGAGCACAGGGTCTAGTCAAGTAGGAAAAAAGTAAATTTTTTCAAAGAAGTATGTATTAGTTATGTGCCGAGTTTGATGGTTATGCTAGACATCTGCTAGCGTGATGCCACCAAGTAGACGATCGGCCAAGTAGATGAGATTAATTGTGAATGAGTGAGCGATTCCAGCTTCATTGCGTGATTAAAATTAAGCTCGGGATGGGCAACTGAAGGGATGCGCTGATTGAGTGAGCGAAGCGAACGAAAATCAGCGTTGTTAGCCAGTGCGCTCAAGAAAGGGATTGAACAAACTTAAGCATGTAAAACATGGGCATACAATAAACCAAACCGTGTCAGTTTGGCTGATTGAACAGCTTAATTGGGCAATGGCAAATGTAAAAATTATGAATTACAAATTTATTGACATAAAACACCGCCAGACAAAAAAAGCTAGAGGTGACTATTAGACAGTGGAATTCTTTGTATTCACAGGCCTATGAAAGTTGTGATATCCACCCAAAACCAAAACTGGCATAGGAGAAGCCGCCAAGTTTCCAAAAAGGGTCAGCCTTAGAAAGTAGTAATATCATTCAACCAGGGAAAAACCACCAAGGTTAATGTTCTTAGCCAAGTTAATCGCACTGATAAATACTTTCGACTTTATAATAATAATAATAATAATCTTTGCCACCGCTAGGGGTGGGAGGGTCATGGAAGGGCGGTGAGCCACTAACACCATACCATGAAATGAGGAGTAATGGGGGAAAATTAAGTACTCTCGGGCCAAGAACGCTTCAAGAATGGATGAAGATTTTCCATGTTGAGGTGGCGACGAAATCCCTGCACCGTGTTTTGGTTTACGGTAAGCTCGCTAAGATGAAAACTTTAAATGAAAACTTGAAGATTGCTCACCTCCATAGCAATCTTCTAGTTTTCATTTAACTTTCGAACTATTAGTACATGCGATTAACTTGGCGAATAGGATTAACCTTGGCGGCCTTTCCCTGGTTGAATGATATCGTTACTTTCAAAGGCCGACCCTTATTGGAAACTTGGCGGCTTCTCTTATACCAGTTTTGGTTTGGGGTGGATTTGAAACGTATTTCCCAAGACATTCAAAGAGCAATAACCAAACAAATCGTAGTAGTTAGAGATGAACGATTTGTGATGTTAAGGATCACATCATAATTCTTCTGTATGAATATATTGTGGTTTAAGAAAATTATAAAATGTAATAACTACACTAGTTTGAAATATAAAGGCACGCATTGTGTAAAATATATTGCCTATGATGCGGAACTAGGAAAAGCGAATGCTGTCGCAGACCTACCGTCCAATTGGCGATTACGTCTGAATTGGCATTCGCGATGATTGGCGAATAAGATGTAATGTCTTTTTTTTCGCATTAGACTGCAGATTGGATTTGGTGACTCAATTTCAAACTTAAATAAGTTTGAAATTGAGTTAGCAATATGTAATGGTGAAACCGTCGACAAACACGTTAAAACGATAAAAACAAAAAGTGTTTGTACGAAAACAAATTTATTTTTTGGTACAGAACAAACACTATGTGACAAGGCTCTTTCGTTCAAACTACGGGACAGACTAAGAAAAAAAGATGAAAGCAAGTCTAAACTAGATGTATACTCGTCACCTCCCACCCAACCCCAAAGAATAGGCAGCAGCGAAGTGGGAATAAAATTAAGACTTAAACACTTGAAGTAGACCGTGGTTTTTGGACTGTCAAAATACCACTCACCAAAATGCCGCCTACACTAAATACCAACCTTAAAAAAAAAAAGGAACATCGGAAGTAACTTGACGATCTGGTTTTACACTCATTTTTCAAAATATCTTGATATATTCGAAGAAATAATCCCCCCCCCCCCCCCATTTGTGTTCACTATATCACGCAAATTTTCGACAGCTTAGAAGTACATCTGGCTTCTTCAGGTCCGTTTTTGTAGAATCTTCCTCTTATCACATCTTGCTGTGATAAGAGGAAGATTTTACAAAAACGGGCATGAACTATCGAAAATTTGCGTGATATAGTAGACAGAAATATCCAGGGTGGGGAGGGGAATTATTTGTGCGAATATATCAAGATATTTTGAAGAATGAGTGTAAAACCTGATCGTCTAGTTAGTTCCTGTGTTGCCGACCTTCAAAATAAACCGTACAGAACTTTCAAAGAAAGGAACATGAAAACATACCACTTTAAAGGTTTTTTTTAAATGGCAGCGATGAAAATCACACCTCGTTGGTGAGGTGTTGGACTTCTTCATTCGGTGGTGTTCGCTTTGGGTGTTAGATAATTCGATCCAGCGGAAATTCGGACCCCTACGATTCATTCCCAAAAATTTGGTCTCGCACAGTTCGGGCCTAACAAAACAAAATATCACCTACAACGCTTATTGAAATCTTATATCTGGTGGATAAGTTTTCCGTTGCTTCTCTTTTTATTGAACTCTATCAACAAATTGGAATAAAAAAAGGGCGCTTGTAATAATTTTGTAGTATTTAGTTTTAGCCTAACAGCTGACTTGCTAATTCTAAACCGTCAATAAATACGGATGCAAATCTATTTACGTTGCCTTTTGGACTTCTATGTCAGACTGCCTGAGCGGGGAATCGAACCCACGACCTTTGAAATCAAAGGCCGAGGTCCTACTGCTGAGCCATACTGACACGGCCTGACGGCACCGTAGGACCTTGGCCTTTGATTTCAAAGGTCCCGGGTTCGATTCCCCGCTGAGGCAGTCTGACATATAAGTCCAAAAGGCAACGTAAATAGGTTTGCATCCGTATTTATTAAACCAATCTCGAGCCCATTGGCTTTCGTCCCGTTTAAATTCTAAACCTCCCCAATCGATTTCGAGGCTGCTGTGCAAAGTGATAACTTTCCAAATGCAGATGCAAATATGTTGAGATTCTTAAAGTGGCATTTTATAGCACTTTAAGAATCTCAACATATTTGCATTTACGTTCAAAAAAGTAATCAGGCTATTCTAGCAAGTTTATGTTTATTTATTTTCCCGAATTTTTGTACGGATTATATTTTAAACGGGACCGAATTTTCGCTACCTGTAATATTCTGAGACCGAATTGTCGGGGGCCACACTTGCCGTAGGTGATGCACTAATTCCACATAAAAGACTCACTTATGGGGGCACATGTGGGCGTTTATGATTTTTATTTACGTGTATTCTTCCACGGTTTAATTAATTTTTAAATATAATCATGCAGTAAGCTGATTTATAAAACCTAAAGTGAACATTATTCATTGTAGTCCATAGGAAATCATAACCATAATCGTGCGACGAGTCTGTTTACGCGCAGCCACTTTTCTGGAGTGGTCCATTAAAATGTTGAATCACCTCATTACTAATGCATATTGGTATCTGGGGCCGACAGTCTTATCCCAAAATTCCCAACAAGTCGTAATCAACCAGTGTGTATGCTAGAATGCGACAACACGCTTTATATCGAAGCAAGATGAAATTCCGTCAAAAATAACGGGTCCTAGTGTTAACAGATTGAATATGAGCGTAAACTGTCTATTGAATAGTGATATTAAAATAGGGCTAAAAATAGGCTCAAAGGTGCCTTTTCACCTTTTCAACTCTTAGATGCAGCACCGCAGAATCGTCGAGCAATACAAAGAAAATAGCGGTAAATAAAAAAAAAAACGAAATAACACTTCGTTGCAGCGCCACGAATTTTCATAATTAAAACGAGCTCACGTGACCCACATCAGCCTATTGGATGACGGAGAATCTGGAACGTGGATGCTGCGTTTAGAAAATGGGCAACGCTACCGAAATGGTGAACAGGCGCCTTTAACGCCCAAAACCGGAAAACGAACTCTGCAGTTCAAAATACATCCCCCTATAAAGTTTAACAAAGATCCGACGACGTTAGGCCTAAGTAGTAGCATAAACCTAACGAAAACAGCAAAAGGGCTCCCAACGCCCACCCGGCCGATGTTAATGCTGATGCTGATGCTCCCAACTCCTCTTCTATTGACGCATAGCGACGACAAATGGCGTTGGAGTACGTATATTATGGCAAAAGCGCATAGCCGCTGACCAAATCATCCGTGTTAACGCTAAGCGCATGTGTCGTACATGTCTTGGCATGTGTGGTCGCACACACAATGAGCCCACACCCGGAGTTTCACGATTGCTTGCGTCATACGTTTTAGGATTACACAAATCTCGATGTATGTAGTAGTTTCAGTCGTTGTTTCATACTTATCCGTTTAGGGTAAATAAAAAAGTACGGTCAAAAACACTATTGTAGCGCCATTTTTCGCGTGATCATGCCTGGACTTGCGAAAGGGTGTTAAAATGGAAGATTTGGTCTGCGGCTAAGCGCTTGTTATTGTGGCGCATGCGTATTCACCTCGGTATGGCGGTGTTGCCGGCGCCGGGTACTGCTGTTGCTGACGTATTATATGTCTGATGATGATGATAATGAAACGATGAAACACAATGGACTTCCACGAACCCTGAATTACCTGTAGAGCTGTGCTACTCACACTAAGACGATTAATTTTCAAACATATTCCAGCGATATCATTTAGCCGCAGTAGAACGCACCAGTCATTAGCTGATCTATCGTGTGCAAAAGTAAAAATGGTAAAACTTTTGAATACAGCAGTAAGGTTTCACGTGGACTAAACAGTACAGCAACACGGCATTATCTGAAACTTTACAGGGAAAGTTTATTTGTGTTCCTTTGCTGTGTTGACTTTGGATCAGTTAAATCTATACCTTAAAGAAACATCAATCCCTGTTGGCTTTCCTGCTTGACTCAGTTTTGCGACATCAGTTCAAACGTATGTAAATGTTGCAAACACATTCATTTTCTTCTTTTTTCTTGCGTGCAAGGTGATTTGGCGACATTAACTCTATCCTGTGTAAATGTTGCCAACTGCAATCTCATCGGGTCGCACGATATACCGGAAGGATTTATGTCCTTTTAAGCATCAGACGAGTTCGTTTTTGTTTTCTAATCTTATATCGCTTCGTGAGATATGGAATTTGTAGGTGGTAACAAAAGAGGGGAAGATTGCGTCTAGATGGGAAATGTTTTGTCTTCAAGATGCAGAAAAAGGCAGACTTCGATGGAAGCGTTACAAACGACGTTCCATCAACACGGGAACAATCAACATTTTGAAAGGTAGCATCAAAATTCTTCAATGAATTTTTACAGTAATTTTTGGTGGTGTTTTTTATACTATATTTTTTAGCCTTGTTATTTGTAACCCTTGGTATTCTGTCTCTGGTATTTTTTGCGGGTGGTGTTTTGTCATGTGATTAGGGAGTGCAGGTCATACTTGACGATGATTTTGTAATATGAAGTTAAATTTTGTTTTTTTAATTTATGTGCAAAGCAAGCCTCTGTTTTCAGTTTGTCAGGTTAGAGATGACTTATATCGATCTAAGTTGCGAACTGAAAGTCAACGTCGTTGCATAAGTTGTTTCAAATCTACACCGTAAACTACAACGTGAAATCTAAACATCTTTGCCCTAACTTGTAAGTGGAAGACTGGACATTCTCTTTAAAGACAATAAGATTTTCCTCGGTTTTCTCCCAACGCGGATTTGTTGTTAGAGTCGAACAGTAAAAGGAGTCAGGAAGGGTTAATTAGGTTCGCCTTCGAAAATTCGCCTCTGGATTCACCTCTGGTTCTCCTTCTTGAATGAAATGGATAAACAAAACGAAATAAAATGAAAATGTAATGGCGCATAAGAGGCTTTAATGTCTTCACAAACGAAGGAAGGAGCGAAGCAAGTTTAAGCATGCATGGCCAAGGTGGTTTAGGGAAAAGAGGACCGACATAAAATGAATTTGGATTGGGAAGTTCAATTTAACTCCTATTCCCCCAAGCGGTGGTTTTTGTGACCATTTGAGAAAATTGTTGCTTTTGGGACCAGGCAACGTCGAGACTTGCTTTTCAATATTTTTAGGGAAAAGTGGACTGACTGGAGTGGTGGCATCTCCTACTCTGGAGTTGCGTAATTACGACATCAAGGGCCCCTCTAAAAAACAAAACGGCAATTACAAAAAATTGGTGGTGCACCCAGGAATTCATGAAGGAGAAAAAAAAATTTAGGGGTCTACGGAAGGAGGGTAAGTGTTTTAGGTCAACACACTTTCAACACATTTTCATCAATTTTAACACCTTTGAAACAGTAAAAGAAAAGCCGTTGTTCAGAATTTTTTGGTTGCTGTAAATGCCTTATCCATTTCTACCAATTTTTTTTCAACTTCAGGTCTTGGGGAGGAGGAGGGGGAGGAGGCGGACCGCCTTCCCGCCCCTCCCTCACTTGGGTGCACCACTGCAAAGAATCCTAACGTACAAACTTCACTATTTTAGCCTTGGGCATCATGAATGAAAGTATGGGCCCAGACCAGAAGACAGCTGCAGAGCACAGGAAAAGTTCTTTCCTTATTCGAAAGTTTTATTTTAGTTTTTAACGTATTCTTGTAAATTGTCATAATTTTTTTTTCCAATTGGGTGGTGGGTGGGGTGCGGGGCCCTCTAGGCCGCGGGGCCATTTGACTTTGTCAACCCCAGAAGCACAGTTACGCCACACTGTTGCTATAGGATACATTTAAATAAATTCACATTAATCGCTGTAAATTATATGAAGGATAGAGGGAGACAAGTCAAAGATATATCAAAAACCAAAATTGGTAAAAGGGGCCACCAAGTTCCGAATGGTTCGGCCCTTCAAAGGAGTGATATCAACGCACCAAAACATTCAACAAGTTAATCGCACCGCTTAATAATTCGAAGGTTAAATGAAAACTAGAACATTGCTACTTTCGGTAGCAATGTTCAAGTTTTCATTTAACGTCCAAAGTATTATTTGGTGCGATTTAAGTTGGTGAATGTTTTGGTGTGTTGATGTCACTCCTTTGAAAGGCCGAACCATTCGGCACTTGGCGGCCCCTTTTACCAGTTTTGGTTTTTGATATGATATCACTCCTTTTTTTAAATTGTATATTAGACTCAACCCCACTACCGTGCAGATTTGTAATAAAGTGCCACGTCAACAAGAAATTGGTTTTCAACACTTTGCTACTACCTTTTGTCTATAGGCCGAACCATTATCAACTTAGTCACCTCTTTATAGATTTTTGGTTTGGTTTTAATTTTGTTGTAATTTTTTTTTTTTAGTTTTGGTGTATTGATATATAATTGTTCGAAGGGCCGAACCACTCTCAATTTGGTGGCCTCTTTACCAGTTTTGGGATTTGTTTATTTTGCTTTGTTTTTACAGTAGGTTAAACAACGCGCCGTTAAGCCTCATCTCCCCCCCCCCCCACAGTTGGTTTATTTTTCGTGAATTGGACGTGAATACAATTTCTTTGCAACGTTGTTTAGATCTATCGTGATACACTAGTGTGTGTCTAGGCACGCACGTCAGTATACGCGTTGTTATTGTCAGAACTTTGGCCGTCCGATGAGAGACGACGCCGACAATACTAACTATGGTTACAACAGTATTTTAGTACTTACGCGCCCTCCCACGCCATCCTCGTTACACCCCTAGGCTTCAAACCATAAAAGATACGCAGTTCGTATTGTACTGCACCCATTCATTCAAATTCATAGCTGAAAGCCTTCCCGTTATCTCGGTATCGATGAATAATCACCCTACGGGATGAGGGATGAGCGAGTAACTAGTATACATTTTCAACGTTATTGAGGGTCAGATTTTGCGTTGAAAGCAGCTTAGCTGGCATTCCTACACGAGTTAATTTTTGTCAGGTGGGTCATTGCTCTTGATTTCAACACAATTTAAGCTTTTGTACCGCATTATTATTTTTCCCCAAGTACCTGAAATGTGCCCAATTATGTTTCAAGATATAAGACACTGACGCTATGGCGTCGCGCTACAATGGTTTACAACCTCGACAATTGAATTGATGTGATGTTTGTTGTAATGTTTGTAGCCTAACATGACGCGACACACTAGCGTGTGTCTTGATATTTAATCTAGACACACGATAGTGTGTCGCCGCCAAGTAACAGTAGATCATCCCATTGTAGACATCCGATTGTTAAAAAAGTGATTGTTAATGATAAAAAGGGGGCTCATAACCCTTTAACCGGCGGCTCATAGGGCCTAAGGGCTTCGGGCAGATGACCAGGAGTGGTTACCGCTCGTTAAACCCTTTGAAACCTTTTTTGGCGGCTCACTAGCAGACATGTGTCTGTTAACTGTCAACAACTGAAAGCATATTTTGGCATGTTGAGGATAAATACCAATGCGACGGAAATGTTTCAAATTGTGGAAAATATAAGGGGAAGGGTTAGAGATTAAGAAAAACTAAAATTTAAAGGGTGAGTGTCTACCAATCATAGAAAAAAAAATGCGTCAATAACGTTGTTTTTATGTTACTGTCTAGCTAGCTAATAAGATTTTTCCCATGTTAAATCCCATAGACTTTTTGCTCATGGCTAGCGCAAAGTTGAGACGTCCTACGTAGCTGAACTTTTGCACACAGATGCATGGTGATCTGAGCATGGTCCTCTTGTTGGTTTGGGGGTTGTAGGGGTCAGGACAAATGCGTGGGAAGGTTTTGAAATTTGACACCAGGAAATTTAAATTTCGTTTCTTTTTCAAGTTGCAACCAAAGATTTCAAGCAACGATGGATTGAACAATCAACACTGGTCCTTAGATGATTGTAAAAGTCTGGATGAACTAAAAGCTGAACTGTAACGAAGGACAAAATAAGCAAACATTCACGTTGCCGTGGACTGCGTAAGAATAAAGGGATGCACGTTAGATGATGGTTACGCAACAATACGAACATTCATGAGCACGCGTGGTTTTTGCTAATAATGCTAAAAATGCTTCCCGTTCTGCTGTTTTAGTAGCGGTGGTTTCTGCATGACTAAATGTGAACGAAGAAAACAAACAAAAAAAATCTCAATGTTGCTGATGTAACGGCTAAGATAAGATGGTTCGCTGACTTTTTGTATGTTCACAGTCCTAAATTACATGTGTCTATCAACTGCAAGCAACTAAAAGCATAGCTTGTCATGTCGAAAATAAATCCTAATGCTGCCGAAATCTTGAAAAAGTAAGGGGAAGGTACAAGAATAAACAAAACAACTAAAGTGCATGCGCTGACTGAGTGAGCGAAGCGAACGAATTCAGCGATTGTTTGCTAGTGTCTGCAAAAAGTTGAGATTGAAGAAACGTAAGCATGTGAAGAATGCTCGTAAAATAAACTAA
>JAHWFP010090696.1:0-12442 GCA_023313725.1 Lithobius niger
GAATTTTATATTGCAATTTGTCTGCTAGAAATTGACTAAAGGTTTCAAATAGTCAAAGAAATCAATGTTTCATCCCCTTAAATCGTGGTTTTTCTGCACCAAGATTAACTAAAAGCTTCATACACAAAGCAAGCTAAATTCCTGAAGAAATGAGAATATAGGCACTGCATTAATACTAGACCGAACCGACATCATGTACGTACATAAATGACGCATGAAAGTCTAAGAATTTTCCGTGAAGGAGTTGGGCCTAAACACCCTCCCTGGACAGAAGTTAAGATTCAAATTATAGTAAAACCACTATAATACAAACTTTAATGGGACTGCTAAAAAGACAATTTTGCTCTCATGCATGGTGTCGATGGCAGCTGACACCGTGTTGCTCTCTGCTTGGAAAAATACATAACCTGTTAATTTTAGCATTAGTTCCTCAAACGATGCTGTTTCCCGGGAGGTTTTTCGGTAGCCCGTAACCGCAAGCTGCGTAACGCTACCGCACATGCATGCCCTCCCTATAAATACGAGCTCACGAGAGCATTCTCCATTCATTTTTTCTCTCAATATGTCAGGCGCTAACTCAAGAGGGGAGGTAGGGCAAGTTTGGTTATGTATTTTTCCAAGCAAACGAAACAATTTTCAGCCAGCCGTTATGGGGGCCGGCAAAATTGTCTTTCTTGTTGTCTTCTGGAAAAAAAACTATAACCTGTTAATTTTAGCATTAACAGTTAGACCTCGTCAAAGTTTGGTGGTGGGCACTGCCCTGACAAGCGCCCTGGGTTACGAGCTGGCTTTCCCCCAAAACGTTTTACAAACGTCGCACAGTTGGATGCGGATTGAATGTCTTGCTTCCGTCTTCTGTTTCCTGGTGCTTAAGGGGGGAGTTGGCGACACGTCTGATTGCTCTGACGAAGCTCAGGCGATGTGGTCCTTTGGTTTGCTTCGGTCTCACTTCGAGGTGGTGGTGTGACAATTTCGTTCGAAGTGGAGGCCCGAATGTTTGGAGACAAGGGTCTTACTTCCGTCCTCAGGGTGGACACGTTGCATGGTCTTTGAATGACAAGGGTTGGGACAGAGTGGCGATGTGTCTGGCGCCATGGCTAACGCTGGGTGCGCGTCAAAAAACTACACAGTGGCTATGTGCCCATAATGCGGAGACTGACCATGGTTGTGTTTCGTCACTTTGATGCTGTTGACCCCAGTTGTTGCGTTGACTTTCATTCGCTTGTGAGGGTTGTTACCCATTTCCAGTGCGCGAGGGTGCCTGTTGTGGTGACTTCTTTTGGTTGGTTGGTGGGTTGTGTTTGGGCCGATCAGCCTGAGGGTTGGCTGTCTGAAGCGTGGAGAACTTCTTTTGTGGTTGTGGTTCCGTTGAACCTTGCAAATAGGTTCTGGATGTTACACTCGACGGTGGTTACCGAGTCGAATGTCTGAAAGCGTCGATTTTGGATTGTCCAAGGATGAGATTGATTTGGGGTGGAGCATTGTTTCGTCATGTTCCAAGTTGCAAAGGAGATTTGATGATGCCAAAATTCACCTGGATGAGAGTCGCTGTGTCATGGATTTGGAGACAAACCGTTGGTTTGACTTGTGTCTCATCATGTGCATGGTTAAGGTCGAGACAGAATGGCAGGTTGGATGTTGTCGGTTTCTTGGGACGAAACTTGAAGCTTGGCTGATGTTGGTGAGGCTGGGGTGAACAAAGTAGCGCCGGAGGATTTCACTATGTGCCAAGTTGCGATTGAAACGAGGTCACTGGGTAGTGTAGGAGGTCATGTGTCTGGAAAAGCTTCGTTTGTGACTTAATGACCGGTTTAGCATTGGATTGTTGTCTTCTTTTCCTGGATTGGCCTTGATCGGAGCAGGTGCCGAGTCTCATCCCGTCAGGGGTGCAGTTGAGATGGGGTCCCGAATTCGGTGACGTCAGTTCATGAAGAGGAAATCTTTGGAGTTGTTCTCGGACGGTGACTGTGGCTTGCGTCCGTGTTCAAACTTGTTGGTGGTTGACTGCAGCCGTAAGCGTCATGACATCGTTGCAGAGAGCAACACGGTGTCAGCTGCCGTTGACGCAGGAGTGTCATGAAGAGAACAGCCGGTGGATGAATGCGAATGCGAGTGTCGCTGTAGCTTGATGGCCTGTTGCAATGAAGGTCAGTTTGACAAATGTCATGGTTGCTTGGATGCCATAAGACGAATGCGAATGCCACAGTAACTTGATGGACTGTTGCCAAGCAGACCGGTTGGACGAATGCAAATGGGAATGCCGCTGTTGCATGATGGGCCGCTGCAATGAAGACCAGTTGGACGAATGCCGTGGTTCCTTGGACGAATCAGACGAATGCGAGTGCCGCAGGCGAGTTGCGATGAAGAGGACGGCTGGCAGACGAATGCGAATGTTGCTGCTGCATGATGGGCTACTGCAATGAAGAGCAGTTGGACGAATGACGTGGTTGCTTGGAGGCCATCACACGAATGCGAATGCCGCAGGCTCAGGTGAGTTACAATGAAGGGGATGACTGGCAGACGAATGCGAATGCAAATGCGTATGCTGCTCCAGTTGTTTGAAGGTTAGTAGGACATCAGGTTCATTGTGGCAGACGAATGCTATTATTGCATGGAATTTGGTTGCTAGGATAATCAGTAGGACAGACAAATGCGAATATGAATGCCGTAGATCCATGGGCCACGTTAGTTGCAATGAAGCGAGGACAACAGAATGCGAATGCCAGAGTTGCTTGGAGGTAAGTGCAGTGATGCGAATGCCAGTGGCACCACATAGTGACGAAATTTCCAGCAAGCATGGGAAAGAGTTGGCCATTCGTGACGGGATTTGGAATGAGATCAGTTGTGAAGGAGGGCTGCGCGTGCAGTTTGGTTGGCGAGCAGGGCGGATCAGCAACACCGAAGATCCCTGGGGCGAAGAGATGATTGCTCTGGAGGGAGACTGCATCAGACTGAGGAGTGGTCTTTAAAAAAAGCTTCACTCAATGCGTGGTTTGGGCCACGAATGAGACGAGATGGAAGTTGGAGACGTTGCTTGATCTGAAGTGGTTCCTTTGAAACGTGGATCCAGGTGTGGAAACGAACTGGCCGCGATGTTGGGGTGAACAGTGTCTCGTCACGTGCCAGGTTACGTTTGAGACGAAGTACCAGGGTCGACGACTTCCAAAGTCTGGAAGAGTTTCGCTTGAGACTTGTGACCGGATTAGCCATGGTCGAGACGAACGATGAGACTGGAGAGGTGTCTCAACACGTGCCATGTTGCGACTGAGATAAGGGCAGATGTTAAGGCTGGTGCTTGTTTGAAGGGTGTCTGGATGGGCTTCGCTTGGAGCAGACGAATGGTGAGAATGGATAGGTGTCATCACATGCCTAGTTAAAACTGAGACGAGGGTGGATGCAGCAGAGGATGGTGCGTATTTGAGGTGAGTTCATTAGAAAAGTGGGTCCTGGTGCTACTACGATCTGGACTGGCTATGGAGTCGAATCGTATCTCGTCTCAGAAATTAAAACGATTGAAATTAAGGTGGAAGATGAAGACATTGTTGCATGGAAGAAGCTTGTTCCAACGTTGGGCCTGGTGTAGTCATCAGTGACTTGAGGCGGCTGTCAATGGCGATGAGTAGTCAAAGTCAAAGTCAAAGACATCCTGTGTTAGGAAGAGCATCATTCAAAACGTGGGTCCGGACTGGTTATGATCGAAACGAGCGGGAAGAACGGATGGGTGTCTCATCACGTGCCAAGTTACGATTGAGACGAGAGCAGATGTTGAAGGCGGTGCACGTCAAAAGGGAGTACACTCGAGGCGTGGATCCAGGTGCTGCTGCATTCGAGACCAGCAGTGGAGTCGAATAATGTCTCGTCACCTACCAAATTACCATTGAGACAGGGATGGGAGAGAAGAGGTGTGTGTAAAAGGTCTTTTCGAAGAGTGGGTCCCCGTGTCGACATGGTCGAGACGGGATGTGGGGCAAACAGTGTCTCGTCACGTGCCAGGTTACGATCGAGACGGGTGTGGAACTTGAGGCCAATGTGTGTCTCATCACGTGCCAGGTAACAATCGAGACAAGGAGCCAAAGTCGAAGACATCCAGTGTCTGAAAGAGCTTCACTCGAAACGTGGGTACAGTATACCCACGACTGAAAGGAGATGCGGTGCAGAACAGTGTCTCGTTACATGCCAAATTACGTTTGAGATGGGGTGGAACTTGAAGTTGGTCTGTGTCTCGTTACGCGTCAGGTAACGATCGAGATGAGGAGACAAAGTCGAAGACCTCCATAGTCTAGAAGAGCTTCACTCGATACAGTATAACCACGATTGAGACAAGTTGGAGTGCAGAACAGTGCCACGTTATGTGCCAAGTTACGATTGAGACGGGGTGGAACTTGAGGTTAATGCATGTCTTGTCACGTGGCAGGTTACGATCGAGATAGGGGAGCCAAAGTCGCATTCAGCGTCTGGAAGAGCTTCACTCGAAACGTGGGTCCGGTCCAGCCACATTCAAGATGAGATGTGGTGTAAAACAGTGTCTCGTTGCATGCCAGGTTACGGTCAAGGTGGGGTGTCGAACTTGAATCTGTTGCGTGTCTCGTCACGTGCCAGGTTACGATAGAGACGAGACGTCACAGGTCTGTAGTCTCACTCAAAACGTGGGCTTGGCCAAGACACGATCGAGACAGGCCGAGTTGAAAGTTGGTCGGGAAGATTTCACTTTAAACACATGGCAGCAGATTTCACTTCAAACGCATGGCAGCAGAAAGTTTGTTACACGTGGTGAACAACTGAATAGGATAACACAACATGCCAAAATGTATCGTCATCGCATTGCGTGGGAAAAGACGTCTGTCCTTTGGTCTCCAACTCGGTGCAAGAGGCACACATCCGTGCTCTTCAATCTCCGGCCATCCTCAGGTACAAGAAGTACAAGATTCCTCTTCACAACAGGAAAACACGATTCAAGATTCCTTTCTTGAATCACTGAACGAGCAGTGGGGCTTGGTGATAGCATATACAGATCAGTGGTGAGGAGTAACATGACCATTTAATTTAGAACTAGTGAGTACTCCAGCATGTAGTCATAACCTGTGTTTGTGTTTTTTGGAAGCTGATGAAGCTGACGACTCATTCTTCATTGAAAATTTCGTGCAACCTGTTTTCCGGTTACAAGTGGTGGTGAAGTGTATTTATTGACGTTTGACATCGTGATGTTTAACCTAAACCAATGTAAACAGTGTTCGCCGGTCTTCCAAAATAAATGCCCGAGAAGCAAAGTATTCTTTTTTCAGGGGCGAAACTCTATTTTTTCCCTCTAGCTTATACTATACATTAAGTCACACCTAACCAACCTTAGAACTATTTACACAGTTCGACTTGAATTTTCAGTGAAGTCTCACCCATTCGTTCCCCTCTTCAGAAGAAAATAAGTAAAAGTTCAGAAAAAGACTAAAATTGCAGGCCCTGCACATGCCTAATTTTAGTTTTTATTACCTAACTGAAAATATCCATTACCTGTTTTTATAGCGTTTCCCTCCTTTTGAGCATTATTTCCCCTAGAAGTTTGAAAGTTGGCTTCCCAGCCATATTTGTACTACTGCGCATGCGCAGGATTGGGATGGCTATAGCTACTCGGCGCAGCCGACTGTTGGCATTATTTCTCCTCACCCAGAACCTAGTCCATGGAGAGGAGGCCTGGGTGGGACTTAACGTAATGTATATTTTTGGTTAGGCAATAAAAACTAAAATTAAGCAGGTGCAGGGCCTGCAATTTTAGTCTTTTTATAGCCGACGAAAATATACCTTACCTGTTTTTATTGCAGACTTTGCCACCTCAGAGGAGCGCTAGGTTCGCTTTCCCCTCACGTACAAGCCTACAACCCCGGGAACTAACCCCTGGTGAAGACAACCCTGAGTCCTAGACCAATTTCACTATAGTTCGAAACCATTCGCGGGCTGAGGAGCAATCCGCTGTTTCTGAAAAGGTTACATCCTAAGTGAGGTCAGGCAGTGCGGTAAATTGTTTATAATTTAGTAATGGGTAAAAGAAGAGGAAGAAGGAACCGCATGCAGGGGGCTTAACACCATGGGGTACAAGATAGGAAATCAGATAAAATACCGAAATCGCCTACCTTGTTGGGAAGATGGTGCTCCCATGTGTGAGACGGACAGGCGGATGGTGTGTGGCGTCGCAAGTTTTACTGGTAGATGTGAGGAGCGGACACCGTCCGTAGGATGGACTATGGAAGGTAAGTGAAGCGGGCAGGCGGACGACAAATGTTCTTGTTGATCAGAGGACGTGAAGAGTGGATAATGTCCGAATGATGGATGATTGTGTATGGTGAACGCATGATGGGGTGAACTTGTAGCGGATGTGAGGAGCGGACACTGTTCGTGGGACGGACTGTGGTAAGCGTGAAAAGTGGAACACATTTTGGAAGTTGAATCACAATGAAGGCAGCTGGTTGGTGAGGTATTAGGATTGAATCGAATGATTTTTCGAGGAAGAAGAGACGTTGGTTGTTGGAAACTAGGCTCTGTGTAGAAAGTGAAGGTATAGGCAGATAAAGTTGATATCGTGAGAATAAGTTCCTAAAACGGGAGGCGAGGATCGCGATTGTATCGTCCCCACATGGGAGGTGGATGAAGCGGAATCCTCACCGAGAATTGTTGTATAGAGAAGCAAGAGGCGGATGGGAATGACATTTAGGGAAGGACACGAAAGCCTAATGCTACGCCCGTGGCCTTATTCCGGCACGGGGAGCATGGCATCACGTCCATTGAATGCGATGAGGTTCCTGTGATACCGTGGAAGACAGGGATAAAGCTGGCAGCGTTATCATATTGCCACACCGAATACGATGACATTTTCTGGAATTGGTTCGTGGCAAATGCTTCTTTCCAGAGTGCAACAGAAGAAGTGGAGGTTGATGTCGGAGGATCGTCGTCAGGGGTGTGATAATCGCAGGGCGTGGACGACGGATCTCGAAGCAGTGATGGTAAAGGCGAAGGAACTTCTTGGTGAAGTGCAGCTACGGTTGGTGATGAAGATGTGTCCGCAGGACGAGGACGAAGCAGCAAGCGGATTGTGGCGAGGATGGGGCAAGTCTAAGACGTCGAGCATGGTAACGGGCACAGTAGTAGGCCCTTAAGGTGGAGATGCAGGAATTGGCGAGACCCACGCGTTACGTGCGCGGAGCAGAGCATAGTTTATGCAAAGGGAACGATAATGCTGGTTTATTAGCTCGAGCTCGTTGGAATATGCCTCGTTCGCAGCACGGAGGAGAGTATTTTCCGATCTTAGGGCCTCTGCAGATGCCGCCGCCTCTCGTAAGGATGCAGTGTCTGATTGAGCGGAGCGAAGTGTTTTGAGACAAAAAGAGTTTTTGAGTGGTTCCGTGACAAACGCATCCAGGTATTCAAAAAGAAACTTAAGATTGAAATCCAAATGTTCCTGCTCCCTGACCTAAAGATGCAGACCCCTAGTGATTGCTGTTCGAAGCACTGGTGCGGTCGGGAATGAAGCTGGTTTAGTGGGGGATGGTACATCCGCTGGAGAAAAGGTGTGAAAACCCCTCGGAGGGGATGCAGAGGTAACACGAGCTGGAGGAGGTTAAGGACGCCAGGGTAATTAGTACCGTGGAGGACGGTGTAGACAGCTTTAGAGTCTTGGAGGATGTTGAGGACGGCGTCCTAGTTGGGGCAAGACGTTGGCAAGCGACCTTGATTTTTGCCGCCGTTCCTGCTACTGCAGGGATTGCTTCGGTGTCGGGAAAGTTAAGACTGCATCGGAGGATGAATAAGTGGTAGCGGACCTGATGCAGAGCGCTTGGTGGATTTCCTGGGAAGTGAAGGAAACGGACAGGGACAGGGAACGAACGGGGAAGGTAGAGACGCAGACATGAAGTGTGGAGAGGTTCAGACGTGTGTTGAAAGTAGCATACAGGCAGTGCCTAGAAAAATGAGGACCAAGTTGTAGACTTACAAAAGGCATGAGATGTAAGGGGAACGGGTCCCAAGCCGCACTGATTGTTGTTTTCGTTTTTCATTTTGGTTGTTGTTGTTTTTTTTTTAAACAGAAATCAATAACGGACCCAACTGTGCATCCGCAGGTAAAACGAGAAGTTACAGTAGGTTAGCACCATGTTCGTCCAATGGATGCTCAAGTGACTGAAGGCAAGAATGTGTGATGACGGACGTACAAGAAATACTGTGAGGATGAGCGGGTGTGACAGTACAGGACGAGTCGAGGGACGCCTTTCTTGGGTGTCCTGTTGATGTTGATGACAGGGCGACTATTCCAGGGATGGACACGTGGAGACCTTGTGAGGGATAGAAAGTTTGGAGGCTGACGTCCTAGGACTGTGTAATGGACGTCGAAGTTTGGTGAGGAAGGTGATTCGTCACAAAACAAGTCAATAAACAGGCGAGGGAGGAAGAGGAGGACTGGAGGCAGATAGATCCTCAATAGGACCGTGAGACGGACACGGCGTGGGTGACACGGCCGGGTCACAAAAGAACCGGCGAAAGGTTGGGAAAGGAGCGGGCAAACAAGCGGAGTCTGGATGACAGATGGGTGAAGACTTGCTCGAGGATCCGAGAGGAACTGTTGTAGGCGGCGGTGGCAGGATTGGGAATGGAGAAGAATGTAGCTGTCCTTGTATCGCATGTCCTTTGGACACAATGGACGGTCCTCTGAAAGGCGAAGCCTGAGAGATGAAGGAAACAAGTCCTGAGGCAGGGCGCCCTCTGCGAAAGGCGCCTCTTGTTGCTTCTGCTGGAAAGGAGGACAGCAGTGCCGGGAAGAAAGTGGATGGTGTCGGACCGTTGAGGATCGACAGACAGGCGAACGGCCCCATCTACGATGCAAAGCCAGTGAAGAGGAGTGCATCACGGTCCGAGAAAGGATGGATCGGTCCACTTCCCGTGTTCCTAAGGACAGAACAGAGGTAGCCGGGAGCGAAGCCTGAATCTATGTAGAGAGGATGGGAAAGCCAGCCTATCTTAAGGACCGACGGATCTTGAAGAGGATATAAGGGCTCAAGGCGGTCACATAGTCGTGAATGCCCTAAGAGAAATGATGCCAACGGATGGCTGCGCCGAATATATATAGCCAGCCCAATCCTGCGCATGCGTAGTAGTGGGGGAAATAATGCTCAAAAGGACGGAAACGCTATAAAAACAGGTAATTAATATTTTCGTCAGCTGTAAAAAGTTCATTACGTTCAAGGGATAATGTTGCTTTTTGGGCTGCGGTTCGCCGTAGGGGAAGTGCTACTAGGCCAATGTTTGATGAGGCGCAAGGCCCTAGTGCTATTTGCAACACATGGAAGCGCAGGTTCACGGATATTTTCACCGAGACCGCTCTGGAGGAATCTGTCAATGGTGTTAAAGAAACTAATGCCAGCAACGAGCGGGAACCACGATTTACTCCAGAAATTAACCCTGCCGAGATTGTCCACCTGCTGCTTGCCACGAAGAGGGACAAGGCTGCTGGCCCTGACAGGTTGAATGCTGAACATCTCTGCTTCGCTGGGCACTTGGCTCATAGCTTTATGGCCCTGATCCTTTCTGCCTTCTAGGCCCACGCCCATTGCCCCGAGCCTGCCACTAGGACCATACTGAAGAAGACGAGTGTGGACCCTACTACTAGCGATAGTTAACGTGGTATCGCGCTTATAAGTCCGATAGCTAAACTTCTGGACCTGGTTATTCTGAGTCGTATTAAAGCCCAGACTTTCGCTTGCGATGCCCAACTCGGGTTTAAAAGGAAGCACTCCACCTCGATGGCTGTGTATACAGTGAAAGAGACCATTTGGAGATACCGTAGAGCAGGTTCTCAGGTGTACGCCTGCTTCGTGGATGTGACTTAGGCTTTCGATAAGGTGGCACATAGCTCTGTGTTCCAAGCTCTTCATCAGAGAGGACTTCCATCTTACATTACTGACTATACCGCCAATTGTTATAAAAGGCAAGCCATTCAGGTGAGCTGGGAAGGACACCTTTCTGACTCCTTTATGGCTACGTGGGGAGTGCGACAAGGAAGTCCCCTATCTTCTTTCCTCTTCCGCCTGGTCCTTGATGGATGCCAGTATTTCTAAATTGACCACTGGTTGCAAGGTAAATGGTGTTGCCATGAACATTGTTGCCTTTGCTGACGACATCGTCCTGCTGGCCCCAAGTAGACGGGCATTTCAGTTTCTGCTGGATAGCCTGGTGTACTTGACTCACGACAAGGGACTGACCTTCAATGCCAACAAATCGGTTGGAATGTTGTTTGGCGGGGGCGATGATTTAACGGCTCTCCTGCTAATGATTAACCACACACTGTCGTGGGTGACTAGCTTTCACTATCTTGAAGTGGAGCTTGCAGCCGACCTTTCAGACGATGGCCACTTAAGAAAAATCCGTAGAGAATTCTGTAGGACCGCCAACACCGTACTTCACACTTTCAGTTTTGCTTCAGAAGAATGCAAACTACAGCCACTGAAGACCCGTGCAACAATGTATGGCATCGCTACTTGTGTCAACTTCCGGAGAGCAACTACGAAGGAGTTTGCCATTGTTTACCATGGAGCTATCAAGAGAGTTTATCACTTACCTCGGCAAAGTCACAATCATCAAGCTTGCCGGAATGGGAAGATATGTTCATGCTTGACCTCACGGTATTTTTTAAGCAGGCTAACCCTTGGGGAGGTATTCTTGCTTCTGGGAACAGGCTGGTGAAGGTGTGTAGGGGTGCCCCGAAGGCTGGGGCAGCAGACTTGGAGGCACGGTTGCTAAAGATCTGCTTGAACTTGGTGGTTGGTGTGAGTTGAGGTCGCCAACAGACCTGAGGTCTTTGCGGCAGCGTGCCTACGATCATATTCAGGGGATGGCTGTCCTAATTTCCTGGCCCTGGGGCTATGGTCCCTTCACATGTTCCTCCTCATCCCTTGTATTTTGTTTCTGTTGTCAGTTATGTTTTTCTGTTTTTTTATTTTAAGTTTGTACCTTGTGTATGGTTAACATAAATAAATATAAAATAACAGAAAACGACATGGTCGAAGCACACAAGAAATTCAAAATAAATGTAGAGCGTCTGGACCACTGATCTATATTTCTTCGTCTGTATGCCTCACGTTGGAGGTCCACCATATGTTGGAAGTCCAGTATATGTTGGAGGTCCACCAGATGCATTTCTAGACCCAGATCTAACAAATGGATCAACACCTTACTCGTGATCCCTCCTCACACGCGCACAGCTGTCACGTTGGATTGCACCAGTTCTGTCAATTTTTTCCTAACTTGGTCCCATTCATGAATTTCCAGCCGCCTTCACATCCCTTTATCCACCATCTAATACATCCAAAAATCAAAACGCAGCTGCAAACTAAATGGTGTAAGATACTTCGCTCCCACGTCGCAAGCGACCATAGATATTAGTGGTCGAGAGAGCAAAGTTTGAACGAGCGAAAAGATTAATCTGATGTGAGCAGAGTAGAAATAACAAAAAGTTGATACGGCTGATGAAGACAGACGGCGTAATTCCACACATCAAGTGGAGTATTGTCTGTCGAAAATTCCCACACCACAACTGTTGTATATATGTTTTAAGTAGAGTTTCCTCAAATTTAAACCTTGAATTTAGTATTTCGAAGTAGTAAACCATACAGCATACAACAAATTCTGGGCAGAAATGATAAAAACTGATTGACTGAGAATTTTAACAATCATCATCATGAATTTATGCCAACTAGATGCAGGTGTAATGAAATAAAAATAAATTTGCTAGATGCGTGTACAGTATGTTAACTTTGTATATCATTTAGTGAATAAAAAATAGCTAACATGGTCTTTAATTGTTAATACAGAAAACAAGTTTTTTTTCATGTTAACACCAACAGGGGTAAAAAGCAGTTTTTTTTAAATTTAGCAACAGAGTAGGAAAATTTCCCCTCAAAAGGAGGAATTAAACCTGGTTAGATTGTTTGATATGTAACAGATTATAACTAAATACCCAGAGTTCAGTACCTCAACCAACCTTGAATGAAAGCTGTTTACAAGTTTGTGTTAAATTTAAATGTTAACAAATGCAAAACAAAAACTAGTTTGAATGAAGACAAACCACGAGATTGTGTGAGCAGCTACTATAGACAAAAAAACATAGTCGCATCAGTAGTGACTGACATGATTTCGTTCCCGCACGAAACCTCCCGGTGAAATTTGACCAAGGCAACTTAACTAACCTAACTTAGAATAACAACAACTACAGCAGTAGCAAAAACAAAATAAATAAAGAGCAATCAAAAAGTAGTGACTAGTGAGACTAGCAAAAGAATTTACAGCAGCATAGTCCAAGCACATGTTGAAATTCAGTATGCTACACCCACCTTCGCGCTAAGGTAACAGGTGGTCGCATACGTAAATCCATCAAATGTGCTTTGTATGGAGAAGGAAGACCCCTTTTTCA
>JAHWFP010090698.1:0-14691 GCA_023313725.1 Lithobius niger
TCAATCAAGATTATGTCAACACCCCTCAATCACAGATTATGCCAACACCCCTCCATCATCGATTATGACAACAATCCTCCATCACAGATTATCTCCACACCCCTAAGACAGGCAATACTGCCAAATACTTAGTATGCAAATATTTTCTAAAAGCCACAGAAAAAAAACTTGTTTTTATTCTAATTCCGCATACCTGTCTCAATAAAAATGCAGCTACATCACACGATTCCCAGTAACTTGCGTGGAAAAGGTGAGGGAGAGCATTGGTAGGGAAGCTGGCCAATCCCTCAGGACAATAGAGGGCATAATCGATCCGTTTGGTTCCCCACCATTTCTGCGTTACTGAAAAGACTAAGTAGCTCAGCATTATAACGTATTGATGTGGAAAATGTAATAACACAAATATTAACCCTTTGTGTACCAATCAACAAATAAACCGTTCCAGGCCATAATTTCTTGATGATAAGTACAAATGCCGACAACGTCTGCTTAAAAGTACAAACACCGACAACATCTGCTTCTTTAATAAAATTGTTAAAAATCATGTAATGGACTTTTTTACGAGCAATTTGTTGTTATAAATAAAAAAAACAAATACATCTCTTTTGTGCTATGTAAGGTTAATTATACATAGGCCCATAAAAATTAAAAAAAAAAATTATGAACAGACAACAAAAGACAAGAACTGAATTATCTACATGACTTGGTCGTCGCCCAGAAAAACCGCGGTCCACAAAGAGTTAAATAATGCTTACTTAATAACTAGTATGCAAAGATCAGCACATTTAATTGAAATCATCTCTGAAGTATGAAACCAAGACAGAAATTTGCTTTGGCTAGGTTTAGCCATATTTCTTGTGATTTTTAGCTTCTCACTTATCTAGGGTTACAGAAACTGTGCACTACAAAATTAAATGTACATTCTCATCAAGTTTCTTCCCTAAGCCAGAGTTAGTGCTGATTGCCTAAAAGTCGGCCGATAAATTTTTCTTTCAAAACGGGCCTAGCCCTGACAAACTTCTGCCTTTGCGGTTTTGTGAAATTGCTAACACTGCACCTTGTGCATAATGATTACAAACCAATTAAAAGGTGTTCTGGAATAATGTGCAAGTTAGTTTTCTAAACTACCACTACGAAAAAGAAATTGCAGATACAATATCAAGTTTTGGGCTTTGCAACATTTGCAACACAAGTACATTTGAAAAAAAAAAAGCAGTTCAGCAGAGATGGTTAGTGCAATTTGGCCGTTATCAGTTTACAGTTACGTACAGTAAGCGCAGTTTGGCATGCAGTTTTAAACATGTATTGCATGCCACTCACCAGCGGTTACTATGGGAACAGGTACGCATTCCACCATACCAGACATGGTGCTTACAATACTTGCTTCAGAAATACGCCTATTGTAATTGTAACTTGTTGGTGTCGTTCCCCCTCCCAAATCCACAAATAGATGAGCATTACTTTGGATGCTTTCCACTTAAAAACAATGTAATACAAAATTATCAACAGGAAAAAATCAATTAAGCAGTAATGATAGTAAGTAAGAACATAAAAACTTAGGTAGTAATAACATAAAAATTTCTTACGTAGGTGGTAAGGCTGGCCATCACCTAGTGGATATTTGGCATAACGTGCTACATTGACTGGCTGAATTAATGAAAATCGTGCACTCAGCAGTGGTTCAAGACGTGTGGCTAGTGGGTCTGTCGGATGAAACAAATTGTAGACCTGCGTACAAGAGGGCCGTGTCGGAGGGGCTAAATTAAATAATACAAAATCACTGTATGACAAGTACATGAAGGTCTTTCGTATTTATTTAGCTTCTGCTCACCGGATTTGGCAATAGGCCCAACTAGCAATAGTGGCAGACATGTTGCGTCCCGTTATGCAATTTCGTTTTCGTCACCGTGATGCTATTACATCGATTCAATTTACGTTGTTCAGTTAGTACAGTTACCTTGGCTCAAATTTCATGGGGAAGAAAAATGTTTTGCTGGGAAAAAGACTTTTGTAATGCTACAGCGAAGCAACATGCCATCTACAGTTGCCAATCTGGATATTGCCAAGTGCATGGTAGGCAAGCAAAAGTACCAATTCTTTCATTGTGAAGATCTACTTACTGTTTTTGTCATCACCAGCTTGAAGTTTACGAAATGCCAGTACAATGGAAAGAGACGCACCAAACATGAAGAAATCATTGACCTCAAAATCAAATTTTGGGAGGGGTGATTGATCACTTGAGCTAGAACTTCGCCGCCGTGGTGGAGGGGCGTGAAGGTGGCGCGCCAACGACTGGGGCTCTGATCCCTGTTCCGTCAAGTCGCCGGGATGAGAGAAACTCTTGTGGTAGCCGCGCCGCCGTATCTTCTCCGCCTCCTCGTCTGCCACGTCGTCAAGAGCAGTTCCATCACCAATGGAGATGAGTGGATTTTGGCGGAAAGTGTGACTGCCCGGATTGGAATGACCTTCATTATCCATGACACTGTTTTCGCTACCAAAGCAACTGGTGTGTTGAGGTGCACTTGATCGGCATAAGCCGTCATATGCAAGAAGGGAGCCAACACTGTCTCCAACCAAGCAAACCTGCAATTCAAAACAACTGTAGATTAAGTGGTGAAGAATGAGCAAAAAGTGCCACCAATCACACAAACTGAAAAGTAACCAGGGTGTCATCAGTTATACTGTCAACAAAATAGAGCGAAGCGATTATTAATCACGCATAAATTAAAGTTGCGTAAGCAGTTATTAAAAAAAAAATTAACGTTGAGACAATACACTGGGCACAGGAACAACCCGTGTGCAAGTACAAACAGCCCGTGCATTGTGGTTCATCTTTTCGGTTGCGTCATCGCATTTTCTTTCTTTGTCCATTTGCTTTCGTAGTGCTCCAATGAATGGAGTCGACAGCGGCTCGCGACGAGTGGTTTTTCAGCAGACAAAGCACCCGCAAATTTGAAGAATTTTTTCTGGGAAGCGTCAAATTTGGAATGGAGATGAGAATTAATGCTGGCATAAATTTGCAGCGCGCGTTACATCCATCTTGATATGTACTAAAGATGCGGCAGACTTCTGCACTTTTGGAGTGAGCAAAGGTGAGTGTAAGCTCAGACACCTCACCATTTTGTCACCTTCATTATTCCTAAATATGTCAGATTAAATTTTTAACAATTTTTTTTTACATACCATCACTGGGTGTAACGTTAACAATGTGCAATGTCTGGTTTTAATTGATGCAGTGGTTACTGCGTGATGCGGATACAAAGATTGCATTGGAGTGTATTCATAGCGGCTCGACCTTCGGCCTAGCTTCGCTCCAATCATTTTAGAAATTCCAACCTATAAAACTGCTGCTGTCATTCATTTCGGGAGTAGGTGTTAGTCTATTTTGAAGATGATGTGCTGGCAGCTGAGCCACCTTAATTAAACGAACTTAATAGCACTGGTGCATAGGTATTGGAAAATACTTAAATTGGTATCGATATTCGTCACGTCAGTATGGGAGTAGTGAAATACTTGCAATCCCACGACGTATGTCTCAGTTAGCCTAAATTGATCTAACAGGTCAGTTATGTTATTACCAAAAACGTTTTTAGACTGGGCTTTTTTTAAACATTGAGGCATGGTATGCAATTGTATACCTTGCCCCACCATTGTTGGGGGAGGTGGGGGATAAAGTATTATGGACGCCATTCTATTCTATTCTGGGGCCGTTTTGAATCGCCAGCTTACAACTTTGATATTTTTCGTAACCTACCCTTCGGCCTCGGCGTTGTAGTAAGATTACGTATTGAAAAAGCAGTGTGGAGTCTTACTTTGAATATTGGAATTCGTTATCGTTCCCAACTTCTGCAATCTTTCAAAAGTACAGCAAATTTTTAACAAACGAAAGTCCTGTTGGGATATATTGTCATGTTGTTGGACTAAGATTGAAACTTGTTGCATCGCTTTGTTGCAGATTCATATCAGGTGTTTGTAGCCTCTCGTAGTAAGCAAGTTCGCTCTGGTAGTATGTGGGTATGTTCCCCATTGCTTCGCAACCACAGTGAGCCTTCATACTACCAGAGTGAACTTGCTTACTACGAGAGGCTACAAACACCTGATTTAAATTTCCAACAGAATGCTGCGGTAAACACAACGCAAAACAAGAAGTATCGATTAACAGGATTTTGGTTCGTCGAAAATTTGCTTTGTACAAGTATAACTTTTGAAAAATTGCGTATGTTGTGAACAATAAGATAACGTAATGCAACATTTCCTGGGTAATGGATTGCGTGGGTAGAAATCACTCGTGTGCCACCCCCGCCTACAAAAGCAGAGGCGACACATGAGCGAAAATCAGTTTTTACTTAAACAATTTTTTTTTCATGATAGCTAAACAATCCCTGCGCCCTTACAGGATGCCAGCCTTACAGCCTTTCACAGGTTTTCCAAGGAAATTCTATATAGTTTGGTGTGTGCTGATATGTACTGATTTTGTCGTCATTCCATACTCCGTCAATGAATAGTTCAAGGACCATTTGATAAAATGTCTTGTGTTTTGAGACCTTTCTTTCGGGAAAACTAAGCATCTTCCTGTTAACTTTCAAAATAATTACAAGCTGTCCTTGATCACAATTTTTTTCAAGTTATTTGTTTACAAACTATCGATAAACTACTGGCACAGTAAAGTATTGACATTAGACTGGCTGTTTCGGCACACGCCAGGGTTAGATCAATAAAAACCCCCATGGGTTTACCTGTATTAGTACGTACTCCTCTTCAACATTTTAATGGCAATGAGAGCGTTCTCGGCCTGCATATTTACATGCCATGTCAGCATTTCCTAGGGGCTTCTAAAGTTTGACGTACTCCTAGCCGAAACCACAGCACCAAGACCAGAGGGACAATTTTGCTAAGTAATTCCAATCGGAAATTCCTACGATCCCTCACAGGCCACAATTAACACGAACACACGGTACCATAAGGTCCTTTTCTCCAGAAATGTCAGGGTTGGCCGAGAACAGGCTGGAACTCGAGACCTCTGGCACAAGAGATGGTCGTGCTAACCTAATTAGGCCCCCTTGGCGTCAAGAAGGTTCAAGTAATTTTATTTAAATCGTGTTGGTTTAAATTTAAATTTCATTCTAATACTTCCAGTTTGATCAACAAATGGTAGCTGTTTCGCAACCAGGCCAGCAAGCGTTTTTATTCCAAGACTCGTTTCAATGCACAAAGATATGAGTCAACCGTACGATTTACAAACATCAATTACACTTTCTATAAAATCTATCAGAGTTGTCGCGTGTACACACACACATACACATAGAAAGAAACTACCTTGACATTTCACTCGGTATACGGACTTGCCTACCTGTCCACTGAATCCGTGGCCTTCTTCTGAACGAATGAATTCGTGATACACTTGATTGGCTGAGCAAACTGCTTTGGTGACGGCTTCTGGGTAATCCATAGGAGCAGTGGCCAGTAGGGGAATGGCACCAACAGGAATAGAGTCATGACTGACCGACGATGTGCCGTCAGCAGAACACGGTGAAGGGGACACGTCGAAGCTGTAGGGGTTTAAACTATGCAAAGGGGTACACAATCAGGCAATTGTACATAACGTCAAGTTTTAATAGTTATAAGGGCAAAGAATTGTTAAATACACAAACCAAGCAGAAACAAAACAAAACTTTGACTATAACGTAGCTGACACCTAAATAATTAATCAATTTTGGGCTGCATTGGGTTGACACTCCAGTCATAAGTAGAAACCAAAGAGACCACAGTCAAAAGGGTAGTTCGCAAGTATTGGAATAACATTAGTTTGAATTGAATGGAATTTAAAAATTCGACAGAAAGCCTACTGGCTTATGATGTAGAGTATTCCCTACTACCAGGAATGTAGTTTACAGGAATGTAATTACTGAAACTTGATAATTTTTCAAAGGCTAGCCCTAATAGAAATAGATTGAAAAACAAAATAGTTTTAAAATCGAAAAAGGGAAAAAAATGAATTTCGAAATCAAATAATAATAAATTTCGAGGTATTCTTCCCCAAAATCGATTGAAATCGAATCGAACCTAACATATTAAAACTGCACACCCCTAGGACGGACCAGTGACACCACACAGTCACAAGGCGAGACCAGTGACACCATAGTCACAGATACCAGTGATACCATAGAACCACAAGGAGCGACCAGTGGCACCACAGCCAAAGGGGGAGACCAGTGACACCACACAGTCAAAGGGGAGACCAGCAACCCCCCCCCCTTACAGTCAAAAGGGAAGACAGTTGACATTTTTTCAGCTGTAACACAATACAGTATTTTAAGCTTTTTAGGTTTTTTGTCACATTATCTGAGCAAAGATGATGATTTAAAACTACAGGAACACTCCTTACACTGCATTATTTTATTTATCACGAGGGATTATTTATTTTGATCAACATCCTGCGTTATTCTTTATGCAGTATACTTTTAAAAGCAAAAACATATTTCATAACATATTTTAGTAACAAAGTAGTTAGTAAAGTTAGTAGTGTAAAGGGTTTTCCCAAGCTGCTTTGTGTAATTTGTGCAGAAATTAAAAATAACTTTCAAGTAATTGTGCATTAATGAAAGAACCATTAAGCTGAAACGTATACGTTGGCTGAGCACTGTACCGAAACTTAATCATACGCATAAATAACAAATTAAGTTTAACTGTGAGGCTATTCAAAGAGACCTTTGGTAAGATGAAAAGGTGTACAAGTTTAGTTTCTGATTAGCTGTATGACAGCTAGCAAGGTTTGTGTATTTATCATAAAAAAACAGCTATCCCTTTTCTACCTGGATAGGACGGTAAGGGCTTCGGCACAAATGACGGGGCCAGGAACCACACGCACAGCTACATGGCCCACCATGCTGGGATAGTGCTGTTGCATCACACTCTCCAACGCACTCCGAAACGTGATCACATCCGACTTTTTAGTGACGGGATCGGTTGCTGTGTCGAGGACGCTGCCGGCATGCAGCACCAAGATGAGCACCGTCACAGGGCACGGCTGGTGCGCGGGGGAGAGCGTTGGGGAGCATGGCAGCGACTGATCCACGCTGGTCATAGCCTGTAAGGTGCGTGCCCGGTCGATGCCCAGCGTCTGCAGAAAGGTTTGGCTAAAGATGTTGTCTGGTAAAAACAAACCAATGATCAAAATCAACTTCAGCAATTAACAATTTCAATCCAATTTTCTACAAGATGCATGGTAGAAAAAAAAATGGGTGCTTATGGGAAAAAAATTGTCCTTAGAAAATCATAAATAATCTCTTAAGAACACTTCTTGATGCTTTTATTGTGGAGCTAGTTACATGGAATACAACTGGAGTATCACAAATTGAATACTGTCATTAAGGTAAGGCAAAATTAATTCTTTGCATTCAGGCAGAGTTTGTTAATTTACACACCTACCAATCATGAATGCTTACAAATTTTCTATTTTATCCAGCCAACCAGCATCGCTTTCAGGTGTTATAAGCTCAAAGCTAGACAAAAATATCGGTAACCGGCATTTACAGTGGTAAATTGCAGACATCTGAAGGAAAAAATTACACTAAGTCTTTAACCACACAAAAAAACAAACTGCTAACATTCTTTTAATTTTTGGTGATAAGCGATCACCTTCTTAAGAAAGCAACCCTCAGAAAGCAACCCTCACAAACACAAGTTTCCTTCACGGAAACGAAACAAAGAGTCCAATTAAATTTCAAAATTCGCACACGTCGAGTCAGTAGTCGCCACAAACTTGCTCACGTGCACACATTTAGAAATGGAAATGAACTCGTTTTTTGTTTCCGTGATGCAAACTTGTGTCCGTGAGTGTTGCTTTCTGAAGGAGGTGATCGTTTATCACCCAAAATTTAACGAACATATGCAGTTTGTTCTTCGAGTGTGATAAAGTATCAAAGCTAGAAAAGGTAATATTTTTCTACCAAAAGAGTCTGTACGTAAATCGTATACACTGTATTAAATGCCCAGTTAAAATGCTAACATCCAGCCCCCTAAAATGCTTGAAGGTAAAAAATCTTTAACTTTACATGGCCCCTAACCAAAAAACCAACATTTTGACAAATTGACAAAAAAACAAATAAACAAATGGCCGTCGTAGCAGTCGGGTGCTGCAACAAAAGCTAGAATGAAGAGACTTCAAGAAAAAAAAAAATGTTCGTTTTATCATCTGGCCGCGGCTCTAACCAGGATCTTCAAGACACATGTTGACGGCTCTAACCTCTACGCTATTAGGACACTCCCAAATTGTCACAAACGAGCCTTTTGAGTACTACGATAAGTGTTTGTTTATATATCTTCTACTCGTATCTTTTTGTTAATGCATAAAATGTCCATGTTGGTTAGGTTTAGATGATCTGTTTTAGATTTCCAACACATGCATTATTGGTCATATTGGCAATAAAACTTTATCCTGTAAACTTGGCAAAAATAAGAAAAATAAGCATATGCTAAACTTGGCGAAGAGCCGAAGACACAGTTTTTACCTTTCAACTATTCGTCTTTACTGGAGGCAAACAATTTTTCCTCTTTTCACTTCACTATTCAATTTAGTTGTAGTCAGTTAAGGCACGGCACCTATAGTACTACGGCATTGAAAGTCAAGTAGTGTCCGGTAAGTGTTGAACTTCACACGTAAAATCGGCCCGTAGTACGACAGGACTGCGAACTGCACGAAATTGTAACTGAAGCTGTCAAATCCAAGTATCACTGATTGGGTGGCGGCATCTGGTGGCTAAACATCTAACTTGGATAAACAGACGGCAGCAGAGAGACAGCCGATTCCGTAGCTAAAATGGCAGTCGTTTCAATGACCAAGCATTTTAAAAACTTTTCATTTTCTCGAAAAAAAGAAAAGCATACCCATAATCAGAACATTCCATACAAAAACCATGTAACCCTAATTATTTCATGAAATTGAACAAGGATTGTTTAAAAAAAACCACCATGCATTCTTTTTAATGTATTTTTCGACAAATTTTCAAAGATGATCGTTTTTGACCAGGACTGAGTGGTAGAACTACGTTACAAAGCTCAGGGCCTTGGGTTTTACTCGCCCAAAGTTTATTGCCTACAGAGTGCTCGGTTTTGTGGCCGACGCTGGAAAGGCATAAAATTTGCCACCCAAGGACACCCAAAAAAATCAAAAAAATTTCCATTGTCGCATATATGTCAAATCGTAACTGATAAGGAAATGTGTACAGGGTGTTCTTGCAGGTTGTTTACGTGCGTTGGATGCATTCCCCCAGTTTCAGAAAGAAGGGAAGAGAAAGCGGGCAGATACAGTAAGTCAATTCGAAAATGTACTATAGAATCTACATTATCTACATCTTAAAAAACGAACGATGTGTATTTGAGCATGCGCTTTTACTCCTCTTGAACTAAGGCACCTAAAAAGATGAGAGTAGCACGAAATGAAAGATAATTATATTAAGCTGCAGATAGGCCTATTTTCATCACTGTAACTTGATTTTTTAACCCTCATATTTGTGATACCCGCACTGAAAACTACTCATGACGTCAAGTTTGATCAAGCAAAGTTACTGCTCAGGCAAACTTATCAGAAAGCAACTGGTGGTGGGGGGGGGGGCCTCGAAAAAAAAAAAAAAACGTTCACGGACATATTTTGTATCATACTTCTAGATCTCAAAACTGGTTGGCTTCAACTGGTTGGACTCACCAAAATATGCAGATCTGTAGGTTTTAATTAAAAGATTTGTCAAACATTCGAGTTTCTGAAGCAAGGAGGTGAGTGTGGATTGAGCGACGACAGCGAGTTATTTCTATGTAAATAACCCTCTTTAACGCGTTTCTTGCTTCCTTCTACATTTCATTGGGTGCTATCATCATCTTTGTACAGGCCTTACTTATAGCAGAGTAGGCGTGCAAACATACAAATCGTACGTTTTGAATGATGTGGATGAATTGAAATGAAGGTGCTAAGGAATGTGATGAACGAATTGTAAGCAACAATTAAAATTAGCTTGCGTCCAGATCGATTCTGTGATGTTCTGGAGCGCAAGGAAACTGGCCAATGGAGTGAGCGAAGCGAATCGTTTGCCTAGTAGAGTTAAGTAATACATCAATAGAAATATCTTAGAATCTCAACCTGATACAATGTGTGCCATTTAGGTGTCTATTTGCGTCCGTTTCCGGGTTTTATAAATTTGTGTCTCAAGAGACATTGGTAGCGCAACATAGTCTGATCACGACAAATGTAATTTTGTGAAGGTAAAATAAAAATTTGACTTTGAATGTCTAGTAATTTGACACAGCAAAACAAAATTAAACCAAAAAATCAGGGTCGGGTTGTGTGGAAGGTAAGGAGAATCAGGGGGAAAAAAACATTACATCATAAATTACTAAATCAACATGCGACTGCAAAAGTCAGATAAAGCAAAGGGAAAATAAGGCACAAGTTAACAAGCTATGACAACTTTTTATTCCTTATTTTACAAAAATAATAACCACAAAAATAAATAACCTAGACTAAGTATAAGAGATCAACATGCAAGTCTACACAAATCAAGCCTAATCTTAGAATTAGATCAACAGGATGTAAAGCTGGGAGCACGATTACGTCTATTCAGATAACCAAAGCAAAATCATCCAAACAATTGAGAAAGGAGAAAACAGATCCATAACTTCTTACATTAAAACACATGGGGAAAAACAATTGCTAATTCATTTAAAGCAATGGTGCCAAAAAAAAAATGGACACTACCATGAAGCAACGTTACTTGTGTCAATGATTGCGTCCGAAACGGGTGGATCTACCTTACACACATTCATTAATTTGAATTTTATTCCACTCCTGGCCCAAAACTCACCTAAAAGTTTGGACATAGGGAGGGAATTCATACTGCACATTTAACAGCGACAAGGGGAAAAAAATATTAAACTTAAAAAATATGGAGATTATGAAATGCAGTTTTTTTTTTTCCAGCTAAATTGCCAATTATTTTCATTCAGCAGACTTATTGTGAGAGAACTGTTCTAATTTTGGGAGCTTCATCCGCATAATATGTTTGCTGGATACACACAGCTGCCGAGACAAACAAAAAATGAACCATCACTAAACCAAGTGTCAAGTGACATCCATCTTCAGTTTTCTGTTTACTAACATGTCACTTGTTTTTATGATTTGCCTATTAAGTAAAGCATTTCACACAAAAAAGCGAGCAAAAAAAAAACATTAAGGTTGCTAGATGCTTGTGCTCTCTCTCTCTCAAATATATTAATTAAACAATTGTACGTTTCCAGGTAAAAATATCACAGTGAGGTGAAGTGTACTATAGCTGTACATTAGATGGAGCGACCAAGGAGCAATTTTACTTACGTTCTATGATTGAGTGGATCTACCTAACACACATCCACTAATTTGAATTTTATTCCACCCCGTCCCAACACCCTACCTAAAAGTTTAGAGATGGAGAGGGGATTAGATTGCACGTTTAACAGCGACAAAGGGAATAAAATGTTAAACTTAAAAAATATGGAGCTTGCAAAATGCAATGGTTAATTCTGGGGGCCTTAACCACATTAGATGTATGCTGGATACAAACAGTTGCCAGGAGAGACAAAAAAATGAAATAAAATCCATCTTCATTTTTTAAATTTTGATTAAATACAGCAAAATGGCAACGACTACTTTGAGAGTCAATGGATTCACTTTCAATAACGCTCACCATGTTAACGCTACAGTTTCAAAAAACAAAAATAACTATTCAGATGCTAAACCACCAGTATCGCGTCGAAGTAGACTGCTATTTTGTTTTTTTGAGAGTGTAGCGTTAACATAGTGGATGGCCGGAGTTGATGGCCGGAGTTAGATGTATGCTGGATACAAACAGTTGCCAGGACAGACAAAAAAATGAAATGATAATCCATCTTCATTTTTTAAATTTTGATTAAATACAGCAAAATGGCAGCGACTACTTTGAGAGTCAATGAATTCACTTTCAATAACGCTCACCATGTTAACGCTACAGTTTCAAAAAACAAAAATAACTATTCAGATGCTAAACCACCACTATCGCGTCGAAGTAGACTGCTATTTGGTTTTTTTGAGAGTGTAGCGTTAACATAGTGGATGGCCGGAGTTGATGGCCGGAGTTAGATGTATGCTGGATACAAACAGTTGCCAGGAGAGACAAAAAAATGAAATGACAATCCATCTTCATTTTTAAAATTTTGATTAAATACAGCAAAATGGCAACGACTACTTTGAGAGTCAATGGATTCACTTTCAATAACGCTCACCACGTTAACGCTACAGTTTCAAAAACCAAAATAACTGTATTCAGATGCTAAACCACCAGTATCGCGTCGAAGTAGACTGCTATTTTGTTTTTTTTTTGAGAGTGTAGCGTTAACATAGTGGATGGCCGGAGTTGATGGCGGTTGGAGATTCATCAGCATCAGGGCCGAAATAGACTTACTTCAATTTCTTAAACCGTAGTGTTAACATGACGAGTACCATTGAAAGTGAATTATTTGGGTTAACATACTGTATGTTTTTCATAATTTTACCTATTCAGTAGCACAATTCACACACAAAAAAGCAAGCAAAAATACAAAAACATCACGTTACTAAGTACTTGTGCTCCCTGTCTTAAATATATAAATTAAACATTTGTACATTTCCAGGTTAAAATATCGCCGTGAGGTTTAGTATACTATACTTGTAAATAGTAGGGACAACGTATACAAAATAAGTTACAGAGTAAGACTAAACTTCACGAAGGGGTAACTAGCAAATCTACTTCAGTCGCTTCAAATGTATTTCAACTGTCGAGTTTTCAGATCAACAAAATGTGTGTTCTCGTGATAAATACACACAATTAAGGGGCAAAAGACATAAAAACACTATCTTTAATCAGATTAACAACATTTTAAACAAACGTAAGGTTCAGTTGCTTTGCTTGGGTATCCGTAGTCTGTAAATAACGATTTCACAAGCAGTAAACCGATACCACATGAAAGGGCTCAAGCACACACTCCCAATGATGAAGGCTGCCAATACCAGTCTGGAACTTTTTTCATTCAAAGTTACGTATATTTTCTTATGGCATTTTATAATGTTGACAAGTTACGAATAATCTTAACGTAAATGCTTGTACAAACACCACCCCCTTAATTCTAACCCTAATTATTAAATTACTGCGCTTATTTTTTTTTATTATTACAAATGCTTACTTTGGTGCACTGAGTGGACTATGCTTTAGCATAAGAACAAGAAGATCAACCATTTACCCTAATGTTTTTATTCCTTAATTTTGAGAAAACGCCCAATCAAGAAACAACTGGGGAGGCGCAATACCACAAAGTTTACAATACTAAACATATACCAACAAAGTTACAGCTCAAAATCTTCCAAAACTGATTTTTAAAGTTGCCAACGAAATATCAAGCTCCTAGCGACCAACCAGCAGTCGCAAACTTTACACACAAAATGAATTACTACCATTTTGTACAAGCTACTAAAACATCAATAATCAATTCAGCATTCAGCGACATTTAAGTATCCCAAGTATGGTCTGTGTTGCCTATTCCAACAAGAACGAACACTCCATTGGCGAGTGAAGTAAACTAACCTTCTTGGCTATTGGGCGCAGCTGGTGACTGCAGATCTTCCCCTGGAATTAACTCCAAGGAATTCCATTTGGTCAGTGACAAGTCGTCCGACGCTGCCTCTGCAAAGAAACAAACTCCAAATTAAGAGCTAACACGTCAAATACATTAAACCTCTTTGGTGTTGATATGCATACTGCAAGATCTACCATCACGCGGGAAAAAGAGTGGGTTATGAAAGGTTTACACCAATCATTAGCGGTTTAGGCTTATGATTAGTGTTTCACATCTTTGTTGTTTGTTGACTGTTCAGTATCACATGTTAAAAGTAGAAAAATATTTACACTGATACACAATTTTGACAAACCTTCATTCGTCATGGACTTGCAAATAAGTTTTTTAACGCCCCCTGTAACATCACATTTTGTTGGTGTAGTAATGGAAAGATGCATCTTCTCTTTGTGGACTAGGGCTCCGCCTGGTCATAGCAGGTTTAGTAAAGTTAAAAAGTTAAGGTTTTGATTACCGTTATGTGGTTGAAGATAGTGATGTTTATGCCTCCCCGCATCTCTCCCACATAAACTGGTTCGCACTCCCATCATGTTATTCTGTACACGCCACTGCTGGTGGTTGGACAATGTGGGGCGATGACATGTCTGTTGAAAGTGGATGACGTTTTAGGATGAAAGGGATGCTAACAAGCGAGGAGGAGGTATGGCTGTTTGCTTCACCGTTGTACAGGTGTTGGGGGGAAGTGATTCAACGTTGGTTTTCTTTCACCTTTTGCTGGTGGACTTTTGCAGTGTGAAGAAGTATTGGTTTCCCTTGATGATGGCCAGGCAGATTCAGTCGAAATTTCCTTTCCTTCTAGCATTTTCTTGACACTTTTTGAGTTCTTCAAGAAGCTCTTGAAGTCACTTTTTAAGATATTTCATTGGAAGGGTTTGCTGTAATTTGTAATTCAGCTTAAGTTGCAATCTAACTTTTGAACAGTAAGCAATTATTTTTGATACATCTCATACGTTCAAAGTAGAATGCCACATGTCATTTTTAGAATCACAAGTATTTGCGTGGGGGGGGGGGGGGGGGGGGGGG
>JAHWFP010090699.1:1858-23544 GCA_023313725.1 Lithobius niger
GTGCACTCCAGTCATTTGAAGAAAAACTGATTTTGCGTAGTGTGATGTAAAATACGTCACCCTTTTAGGTTATTTTTTATGTGCATCCTTTTCCAGATCATCACAGTAAGTAACTGATGCGCCCCACTTACCACCAGCCCGTCGCAGCCACCCCCTCCTTTTTCTGTGGTTGAGTTGAGGAGTGGGTGAGGGGCATACACCTGTTACCTTAATGACTATATTGTAATCAACAAAGATTACCAAAGGAAATGCCGTTCCATGCAGTTAGGAAATACGTTATTGAAATACCTGATAGGTTCTTGTCTTTTATATCATTAACAAAACGTACCGAAATATGATTGTATTTTTTTATAATACAACGAACAACATGATTAAACAACGATCAAACATGATCAACATGATCAGGCAATTCAATTGAACATAATTCTTTAACATAATCGTAGTTAAAAAAAATGCATGTAATGAAGTATACAATGCAGTTCACTTTATTACATATTGTGCATTTTTTTTGGGATGGAATTTCTTTAAAGTTTGACATAGGCGTAGTTCCCTACACAAAAAATACCATTTCATCAATAATTACATTCTATAGTACACCAAACTGTATTCATTAAAAAAAAAATATACGGATAAAAAATGAATACATCGATGTATATATTGCAGTTCTATATAAACGTAGTTCACTACACACAAAAAATTCCATTTCAGTTTATAGAATACCAGAAATGGAATTTTTGTGTGTGTAGTGAACTGCGTTTATGTAGAACTGCAATATATACATCGATGTATTCATTTTTTATCCGTATATTTTTTTTTAATGAATACAGTTTGGTGTACTATAGAATGTAATAGATGAAATGGTATATAGTTACAGAATACCAAACTGCAAACAAATAATAAACAATATTTTCTTTTGAGATAATGATCTCTTTTGTTTGTTTGTTACGAGATTACATAACAAATCCCGGTTGTTACATCCAAATCCCGGTTTATTTCCACAGGCTGCGCACGAGGCTTCGTCCCATTCTTTGAAAATCTATTGACATTCGAAGTTTTCTTCGCACCAACAGTGAAAAGCAGTTCTCTTCTCGAAAGTCTACTTAGTATTTTTCACCCCAATCTATTGTTCCTTTAGGAAATGTGAAGAGAAATTCACAGTCTAATGATTTTTCTTCACAAAACGTCTAGGGGAATGTCCCATTTTAAATCCAAGGCTGCTACGATAAGTTCACAATTCCTGGAGTTATCTCGTAATTTAGTAAACAATTTTTCTTTTGAGATGATGATCAATCTTTTTTGTTTGTTACGAGATGTTATTAATCTCTACGTCCAAAAACCCAGTTTATTTCCACAGTCCACGTGGGGGGCTTCGCACACATTCTTCGAAAATATATTGACGTTCAGAGTTTTCTTAGCACTAACAGCAAAAGCAGGTCTTTTGTCAAAAGTCTACTTTCTATTTTTCAGCCCAATCTATCGTTCCTTTAGGAAATGCGAGGAGCAATTCACAGTCTGATGATTTTTCTTCATGAACGTCTAGGGGAATGTCCCATTTTAAATTCCAGTCCGGTATAACGAGTTGACAGTAGGCGCACTTCACAACTCCTCGAGTTATCTGGTAAAATCCAGCCTTGGCTACGAGTTTAGAGTTTGGTCAAAACCATCCGTCAAAACTTGCTTTGATTTTCTCAGTTGTGTACATAACTTGAAAATAAAATAAAAAATTGTAAGCCAACAAAATAATCATACAGATTGAAAGCTTTCAATTTGTGAATGTATGAGGAAAAACATACAACGTTTTAGTTTTTTTTTAATCTTATTTTTATGAGAGACTCTTCTTTTTTATGAAGGTTCTATAAGATCCAAACTTGAGCGAAGGATCAGACCCTAAAAAAAAGTTATTTTCACAAAATTCTTTTCTGCCTTTTTTTGGTGGGTAGAGGTGATGTCTTGTACAAATGAGGTGAAGGAAGAATGCCAGTTCTTGCACAACACTCACAAAAAGAAGTTGTTGGATTTTGGAAAATGTAAGCCAAGAAGAATGAAGAGTTTTTTCTTTTTTTGAGAGTTAAATGGAAATGAAACCCACTGCTCGAAAGAATTTGATCTGTTTTGATTTTGAGGACCTTCTTGGTGTTAGTTCTCGCACTAGCGAAAAGAAGTTGTTGGATTTTAGACGACTAAAGAGTTCTTTTCTTTTTATTTTTTTTTTTCGGCAGATGGATATGTAACACAGAAGTTGATCTGTTTGTCGATCTTAGTTTTTTTTGGGAGGTTGCAAATGGAGATGTACTGCTGTTGTTTGGGATCTTCGTTTTGGAATGAAGAGTTTGTTCATCACTGCACGAAAAAATGGTTTATTTATCAAACGACGTCCGACTTTTTGTTTGTTCGACAGAAAATAATGGAGATGCAACACACTGTCCGAAAAAATTTGATGTTTTGGGTTTTGAGGCTCTTCTTGGTGGCAGTTCTCGCACAGCACTAGCGAAAAGACGACTGAAGATGGAGATGTAACACAGTCCCAAAAGAAAATGATTGGTTTTTTTTTTTGGGAGGATGCAAATGGAGATATGCCATTGTGGTTTGGGATCTTCGTTTCGGAATGAAGAGTTTATCAGTGTCAGTTTGTTCGTCAGTGTACGAAAAATCCAGTACAGGTCCGAGGAAGCACTAGTATAGCCCCCACGAAATACCCCAAAGGGCCGCAGCGCCCCCACGTGCCCCATCACTGAGGTTTAAGCAACAAATTCTTGCAGGTCGAGCTAAAACCACGAAATTTTGTACACAAGTTATTCTTAGCAGCACAAATCGAACCAGTCATGGAACCCCATGAAATACCCATACGGACCCCCAGTGCATCCCCCCTTGTCCCCCTGAGGTTTGATCAACAAATTCTTGCAAATTGACCTTAAAAGTATGAAAATTTGGTACACAAGTGATTCTTAGCATTACAAATGAAACCAGCCATGGAGCCTCCATTAGGTACCCAAAGGGCCTCCAAGCACCCCCTTCCTGATGCTTGACAAACAAATTATTGCAGATTGAGGTAAAAGCTTGAATTGTGGCACACAGTCATTCTTAGCAGTACACTTCAAACCAGCCATGGAATTCCCATAAAATATCCGTAAGGCTTCCCTCCCCCCGAGGTTTAATCAACAAATTATTACAGATCGAGCTACAAGCATGATATTTGGTACACAAGTCATTCATAGTCGTACAAATCGATTCGCTATGTTTACCCCTCGAGATACTCTCCAAGGCACCACAACATCCCCCTCCCCCGTTTCTCCTCCCTGAGGCCTGACCAACAATTTCTTGCAGATAGTGTTAAAAGGATGAAATTTGGTTACACAAGTTATTGTTAGCAGTCCAAATCAAACTAGGAATGGAAGTCCCATGAAATCCCCCAAGGTCTATCAGCACTTCCCGCTCCATGAGGCTGATACCCGAACAATTCTTGTTAATCGTACTAAAATTATGTATTGCAGTCCACCAGTCATTCCTAGCAGTAGAAATCGAATCAGCAATGGATCCCCATGATATACCACCAAAGCCCCCCCCCCGTGCCTCCCTGTGTCCTCTCCGTGAGGCCGGTGACCAACAAATTCTAGTTTGATTTGTACTGCTAAGAATGACTTGTTTACCAATTCATATTTCAGCACAATCAGCAAGAATTGGTTGATTAGTAACCTCATGCAGGTGAATGTGGTGGGGGCACAGCAAGGTGCCTTAGGGGGTATCTCGAGGGTTTCCACAGCTAGATCGATTTATAAGCTAAGAATGTGTACCAGGTTTCATGGCCTTAAGATGTGCATGATTAGCCTGAATTCTGGCCCGTAACAGCTGTACTACACTTGGAGATTGAACTATCACCGATGCTCAAGTTTTATAGTTGAAAACGTAGTTATGAAAAAGGCCTAGGGCCTTTTGAAAGCTATTTTAATGTGACTACTATTATTGTTGTTCTTGTTGGGGAAATTTTGCTCTCACCTAGCGATCGAACTGAAGAACTGATTTTCAATATATTTTGCTTAAAATTAGTACTAAAAAGGATCTCTTTATAACAGTTATTTTAAGGTGATTGCATTTTTCTTTTCTTTGTTATTCTGGCTAGAACAAGGAAAAAAATAGATATTAGTAGGCTAAAGCGTATAAAATATGAATGTAAGCCTTAAAAAAGTTAAAGCTCTAAAGGAACAGGTATTAGTAAAAGACATGTAAGCCATCACCGTAGCACTAATACGTCTAAAAGAAGCTCCAGCTTGATTTTTGGGATGCTGGAGATTCTTTTATACGTATTAGTACGACGCTGATGGCTTCCATGTGTTTTGCTAATACACCTAATGTTGGCAACGTGTGTTTGTAAATTGTTCTAATGAATTTTACAACTTTTTTATCATTGTTATTTTTTGTTTTAATGTTGAATTGTTTCAATATGATTTTAAAGACCCTCTTCTAGCAATGTAATAAGCAAAAAATAAGCAGTAGGCCGCACATGTATTACTACAGTTACCTTGTAACTGTGCCTTGTTATACTCGTAATATTTTGTACTATTTACAGCAATACTTTTTAATAAAACGGTTAGTCAGTGGTTTTCCATACGAATCGAACTATATGGTACTATTTTTATAAGGGTCTACATGAATTGCAATCCAATGCAAACATGGCACAGTACGAGTGTCGAAGTTTACTAAACACAGAGTTGTATTTAAAACTTTTTTTTTGGTAGCACATCGCGTGATTAAACATCAGCATGTATGATTTGTGAAATGCAATGGTCAGAACAATATGCGGCGCAGTTGTAAGGTGTTCATTTTGTTCACTGTTCTACCACCACAGTTCTGTTCTGTTGTCGATTTCTGTTATCACTTGGTAGGCACATTACACGCTAAGTTTATGGATTCTTTTAGTGCTTCACTAAATTTCAGTTCGAGTCGAACTGTATCTTGCCTGCCCAGTGATAAAGTGGACAGGTCGCTCCCTCGTCGGGTCGAAGAAGTGCGCACTTAACCCTTTGGCATAATCTTCGTTTTTTAGTCCTAACCCCAATCCTGCTGGCAACGTCCTGTAGCAGTAAACAGATTCAAATAGTCACGGGCATAACAATTGGGGTGAAGTTCGGGGTGAAGGCACAAGTAAGTACTGACCTGCCGTCAACCAAGAATGCAATATGGTTCATATTGTAATGATAATAGTTAAAAGGGTTTTCTTTGTAACTGCCGGCGTAAACACTTATTTTAACAAGTACCAGCCTACTATTACGGGGAAGGGGCCTGTGATAGCACTATCGATTGAGCAATCTAGAGCACTTGTAGGCATGTTAAGTACCTTACACTTTATTTTACGGATATTCTACTTAGCGTTACCATCTTCTAACATTTATTATGCTATATCAACGGATTTGCAGAGGGTTTGGACTTTTTTAAAGATGAAGGACGGCTTTTTCAATAATAAGCTTGGGAGCTAAAGTACCATCACCACACATTAAAACAAATTTGTCTGGGCTGTGTATTAAATGCAAGCGTGTGTCTACACCATTTAACAGACATCTGGACTGTTGAAAAACGTCTATGTTCAGACGTCCAAACAACTTCCACACTTTGAAGCCTTTAATTTTAGAATGGCGTTCTTTTAACTCGTCGTTAACAGAGGTAGTGGACGTCGGATGGTTGGCATTTTGAGTGCCTGGTGTGTCGTCATACCACTCATGCGTAGATAATTGGGAAAGTTTAGCATCTTGAGAATAAGACAAGTGTTCTAATTCTGAGTGATGTGAGCAGGAATTGTCACTCGAACTAATGAGGGTTTCGTTAAAGTACAAGTCTATTTGCTGAAACATAAAATGTAGTGTGCTGTTTATGGGAGTGACCTTGTACGTCTCTGAATATCACTGCTGTCAGATTTCACAATTTTAATAAAACCCTGCAAATATGTCCAAATAAGAATCACTCCCGGCTGTAACTACTGAAAAGTCTATAGACGCCGAGCACATGGTAGAGTTAATGGGGAAGTGTTGCGCTCGCTGTATTTCCTGCGTTTCAACTGCATTGGGAGGTAAGTCAAACAGGTCATAACCCTGGTTGGGCGCACTCAGGGCTTAAATGATGAATTAATGTAGACATGGTGCTGTGCTCATGCACGAGGAGAAGCCACTCTACTCGTATATGTCGTGCATTGTTTTTTCTTGCGACCCTTAGCTTTTTTGCTGCTTACCCTGAGGCACATAGATGTGATCTGCTTGCCAGCTTGTCTTCTCTTGCGATGTATTTAACCAGAGCCCTCCTGGCAGCAATTAAAAATTGTGTCAAGAAAATTTTTACTGTTTTAAAGCCAAAACCACTACGCATATCGCTTAAAAAGCTCTCGCCTTAATTTATAAATTTTTTCCAGCTCGTTTAACTAATGGCATCATGTAAGCTATTGCACTACATTTGGTCGTGATTGTAATGTTGCAGAGCTAATACTCTAGAGCCAAAATTCTCAAACCCTGCACATTCCACACGGTATTTCGTAATGATCTCGGCATGCATTTCTGCAGAAAATAAAACGATGTTTTAAATGCTCATGCTTAAAACAAATTGCATTTGAAAATTATTAATGAAAACCAAACACATTCATTCTTCATGTAAGACTAAAGAAGAGGTCTTAAGAAAAATAAAATCACAAAATTGAAATTTAGAAAAAAACAATGTTCAATTAAAATATCAGTATTTACCCTCGTCGACATATTCTGATACAATTCTGCTGAGAGGTAAAGGTGCGCTATCAATTGATGATGTGTCGGAAGGAAAATTCCATACTGCAATTCTTTCTCAAAATCGAAACCTTTGTGGGATGCTGAGGAACACAGAACGGATATCACTTGCAAAATTTATGCGAAAGACAGATGTCATTGTTGAGTCTATCGCACAAGTTCATTCCCTTTTTGAGATGTTGAGCGCTAGCCTATCATATTTGGTTATTTTATGTTCTTTCACAACTTCAACAAAAATGGTTGCTATTTCAAAACTTACGCACAAAACTGATGTCATTGCCTAGCATACAAGTTCATTCCTTTGTAAAATGCACCTCATGTCAAACAATGCTTTTAATGGCCATATAATAACGTTTTTCACACTCCAACGCAAGTGTACATATCTGCTGTTGAAATAAGTGATGTCTCAGCAGCTGTTATGAATAAGCTAACATGTGTTGAAGTTTTTTTCATGCACAAACCGTAACGTTATTTTTTTTCAGACAACAAAACAAAAAAGTAGCATTATGGTCATATCCAGTAACCGTTATACAGGTGCAACATGTTTTTTATCCGACAACCAAACAAAGCAAAGAATTATGCTATGCATCTGTCCAGTCGTGCAAGTGTGTATGGAACAACCTCATTCCTTTCTCCTGCTTTAAATAACAATCACCAAGACAAAAAAACTTGCAAATGTAATGTGTAGGCTTGTAAAAAAAAAAAAAAAAAGAGGGTAACCATGCAGCTGGCAAAACCCAGTCGTGCATGCTGGGAGGGTTAAAAACCAACATCCTGCAATAAAAAAAAAACAAAGACAAATTCAAGCCAGATGGAACGTTGTGTTCTATTAAAAAAAAACCAGAGTACCAAGAAAGTCACAAACACACGGTAAAAGTGAAGGGTTAGTTTAATAAGAGACAAAACGAGCACTTTCCTGAAGAAAACATCGTCTTGCAATTTACAGAAGTAACTAAAGGCTGCAAGAGTTTTCGATTCTGAACTTTATGCAAGATTAGAGTGTTATTAATCCAGATGTGATGTCACAGGTGTGTTAGTACGCAAAGTGCAGGTATATAGGCATGGTGGTAGGGAACTGGAAGTGACCCCTCGAGCTATGTGATTGGTTGAGAGTGGGAACACCCCCGGCGATTGGGTGAGAGTTGGGGGTTGGTAGTAGAAGTTACGATTCTTTGATTTAAGGCCCACTAACAGGTTGAAAAAAAAAAAGCTCCATAACATTAATGAATGTGGAGAAAGCCGTGTGGGTGGGTGGTACAACCAGCCCTGGGCCGCCACGGAGAGATAGAATAGTGTAATGAATAATCGTTACAAATACAACTTGACGTATAGTTTATTTTCAACACAGTTCAGTGCAACACAGCTGTAAAATATCAAAAATAGTAAAGAATAAAATTACACTGACAACAACAGGAAAATGTCATACGGAAGGTTTGTTTTTGCTTTCAAAAACAACTTCATTACGTTTTTTTTAAATATACGTCTGCTTTGCAATATAGATCAAACAAGTACAACAATAAAAACCATTGCAGAAAAAATATATAAATAAAATTGCATTGCATTTCATAGGAACCACACTTCCGTTTTTTTGCAACATTTCATGGTTGGCAAACATTCTCGAAAGCTTATTAAACAAATGCCGTAGCTCTTAATTATTAACGAAACATTTTACTATTATGTAAAAAAAAAACCATCGCAGAAAATATAAAAATAAAATTGCATGTGCAAGCTATTTCACAGGAACCACACTACATCTTTTTTTCTGCAACGTTTCATGGTTGATAACACATTAAATAAAATACCCTAGAATATACTAATACTCCTGCTTGTCAATATAGATCAAACAAATTAATAAGTAACATAAACACTGCAGTTTACCATTCATAACCGTAGCTCTTAATTATTAACATATCAAATGCAACAAACAATTAAAAAAATTATCTTAGCATTTTTTACTAATATCACAATCAAAACCATTGCAGAAACTATACGAGTAACATAGTTGTTTTTCAACTTTCTATGCTCGGTAAACAAGCTTATTAAAAAATGGGAACAACCCATTTAAAATCAAAAACAACCACAATAGCATCGTTATAAGGTTCGTTTTGCTTGATACGTTAACACTGATCGCAAGCGACCCCGACACAAACATAAGCACAGGTCATTTTGCTTGCTACGTTTTTTCAAACTGTCTAATATTATCGCAAGGCATTAACAGTTCAGTCCAAAAAAAAAAAAAAGCATACGGTATAATTGCACTTTATTTGTGACAGTCGTTTCTGATTGCGACGTATTGCTCACTTCTGCGTGGCAATCATTCGCGTTATGAGCATATTGCTTAACACTCTCGTAAGGTCGTATGTATTGTGATACTTTTTTTTTTATTCAACCGATTTTTTCATTTTCTTTACAATTTTCGAAAAAATCAGCTGGGTGAAACGAACGCTCGCTTCATATGCCCTCATTAAATTTGGAATCTATAAGGGAAAAATACTAAGTTATTTACTCAAGTATTCAATATTTATTTATATCCTCTAAATCTTCTAAAATAATGGGAAAAGCGCCTAGTGGTTCCTCATCACTGTCATAGTTCTATAAATTAAAAAAAAAAATACCTAAGTTCTCATAAAGTGGCTAAAAGTAACTCGGCACGAATAGTTTGATAAAAGTTCATGCCCATATATTATATTTTCCCCCTTATTTGATGAAAGGGTGGAACTTACATACATATAAATATAAACATTCCGAACGTAATTCTGAATTTTAACGGAAAATATGCTAAGGCCATGATGGAAACCTCAGCCGAGAAAAGAAGTTTCTGAAGCATGGAGTAAAAACAACATCGATGAAGATGGTTACCGAAAACTTTAAAACATTGGTCATTCAAAATAAAACATTTTCTTTTTAATAATACAATATCGTATCATAATATTTTTAATTGAATATTAACTTACCAAACAATTATTGTTGGAGGTAACTGGCTTGGTTGGCTCGTTGTTGCTCGAGTTGTGGCTATTGTTTCCACTCTCCACGGAAACACAGTGATTTCTTGATTGTAACATTGTTGATCGTAATCTTGATTACAACTCTCAGTTATAGCATCGTTTTGCTGTTGAGGAACGTAGATGCTACCTGTTGATGTTGGGGACGGTGGAGGAGTCGATTCATTGTCGGAAGGTAATTGTTGAGCTATCGGAGTGAACGTGCCGTCTGGAAAGGAGTATCGAGACTGTAAATTATTCGGCAGTTCGGTCCATACATATCTCCCTTCTCTCTCCCTCGCTACAAGGGTTAGAACACCATGATCTTCTATCATTTCGGGGCTCATCGGGCTATAGAAATTTACAGGAGTGTTGGTTAAGGAAGTGAAAACACCAACTTGACACCAGCGCTGACGAATCAACATGTTTTTCCTGCGAAAACAACGCTCGGCTTGCACTACTCCCCACCAACAGAACGCTATTCATGACTGCATTTTATCTCCTAGATATTTTTACTGCGAAACGTTACAAAAATTCTTCCTTTTTTATTCCCACAGATATCCCCCCCCAAAAAAAAAAAAATGGACGGAGATGAGGAAGATTTAGAAGAAGAGTTAGCGAAATTAATAGCCATTAGAAAAATCACGAAAAAATTTCAGCAGGGTGTTCACCTTGTACACTTTCTGCAAAGAGGTGTTTCCACGGTTTCACAGGGTCAGAGATGTTGTTTTGTATTTTGCTTTGGGCTTTCGTTTCAACACTAAACTGAACATTAATCACTTGAACAGGCGTAATAGGGAATAACAAAACATGATATGGAGGTTGGACACGAGTGTCTGCAAAACGTAAAGCCGAAAATGTAGATATGGGGATGGTGCATTGAACAATTACTTCATTTAAATTTTGACTCGGAGGTGTGAGAGGGGAATATTGGGCTTGGTAATGGGAAGGCCTTCAAGTGATATATCATAAAAAGAAAACGAAGAAGGGCTTACTAGATCTAAATCTAAAAACGAAAGCTGACTTAGACGCCAGAGCGCCTCATTTTGAAAACGTGTTGCGACTGTAAAAAAAAACGAATAATTACGATAAGTAACATATATTTTTCTGTTAACATTACATGTGGAATTAGACACACATTAGGGGATGACAAACATTAACACTTAAAAACAAGTGTGAGCATGCTTTGCACTTTTTTGTTCAACACAACCAACGCACAAGCGTGAATCGTAAATCACCATCTCAGTTTACTCTCTACAGAACCTGGAACACACACACAGGTATGATTTACAAAAATTGACTTGTATTGTTGTTTGCAGCAAACCAAGCAAAATCGAAAGTTTCTAATATCGAAAAATGTTTCTTCTTAAAGAGGGACTCACAAACATTGATGAAGCGTTTGGGTACATTAACGCACATTTGACAGTTCACGGTATCCATGAAGTCACTAGCTTGTGAGTTTTTGAAGTAGTGGTTTCCCAGTTAGTCCCAAAAGGAGCGTGTCCGTACGCACAGTGTGTGCGGGGATGTATAGGGTATAATTGGGGTGGGGCCAGGGGTGCAATTAAGTGTCATCAGGGCGAGCCCAGAGGTGCAGTTAAGTGGTTACGGTTGGTGGGTCAGTGTTACGTGGGCGTGTAAGGTGTAATTAGCAAAGTTGTGTTAATTATGGTGGAGTTGTAATGAATGGGTTATTGTTATTGGGATGAATGGCGGGGGAGGATGCAGGTGTTAGATGTGTCATAGGTGCGTTTTATCAAGCGTGAATTAGGATGCTACTCGTGATAGGCAAATTTTAAAATAAACAGTCGGGTGGGAAGCAGGTGGACTTTGTGTTTACCCGTGGGCTATGCAGGTTCTGAGGCATGCATAGGCTATGGGTAAACATGCAGTCTTGTTGAAATTTTCAAAGTTACAAAGCGTTTGTAATCGTGAGGTGCAACTCGTGTTTCCACACGTTTGCACGGGATTACTTGTGTGCGTATAGTAATTTTGCATGTGAAAACAACCCAGCACTTGGATATGTTGTGAACAACTAAAAAGTAAGCCAAAAAGGATTAAATGGGCCATTCTGCATGTATAAAGAGAAAGAGTACATGCACAAGAAGTGAAAACTAGGTGATGGGGAACCTTCACATACACCTTAAAAGGTAAGAAAAGTTTAGAATACTTACACATGGTTTAGTCTCTATCTTGACGTGTTGGTTGCTTAGTACACATTTTATATCACTTTAACACAATTTGCAGCACTGAAACGATCACTTTCAAATATTGGATCTAATTTGATTAAAATTACAAAAAAAGTATAAAACATTTCTGAAGTTCAAAAAGTTTTGTATCACTCGAAAACTCTCATTAAAAAAGTTCAAATTCCAAAAGTTCTGCTCCATTGTACCGTTCAAAAAGTTATTTCTTCGTGATATCACAATACAGCAGATTGGATTGATTGTGGGCTTTCGCGTAGGTAACGAGTTGTTTTACTTCGTATAAGGGACAGCTTTCCACTGTCTGGTGTATACTACAAATCCATGTTTCGTTTCTCGGCGACGGTAGGAAATCGCTCGCGCTCGCAACAGCGAGTCTGTTCTTTAGAACCAATGAGTTTATGAAGGCAGGATTAACCATGGATGCTCGGGATGTTAGAATTAAAGCTTTCTCTCTAAAGCTGTATGTATCAAGGTTTACTAGCATCTGTGTGATGAGATGGGAAAGACCTTTATTTGTCCAGAGCCCGTATTTTTTATTAACTTGTAGGATTTCTCCTTTTTTGTTGTTTTTCGTACCCGTTGGCACTTGCCAATATTATTTCTCTGAATGTGACATCAGGGAATTTATCTTTGTTTCTTGAAGGAAGCACGGTGGACGATGGCTATACTTGATTTTCGGGATCCCCAGTTCTAAGCCTGGTTCATTCCACGCACCATAGGTTTGTTTTGGGTACGTGAGCCCTCTTGCTGGAAAATCTGTAGGAAGATTGAGGTCCTTAAATGGGCACATGCTATCGGGAGTACAGTTGTTCCACAGCTCGTCCCATCGTAGCAGGCTTTTGCATTTTCGCCTCTCACTACAAACATGTGTGTTACCGGAGCATACTGGAAATACACCATTTAAATGTGTAACCTTAAAAGTTCAAAAATTTAAATAAAGTTAAAATTTCTAGTTTTTTAAAAAAAGAATTGATAATTAATAATATCGTAAGATCGCATGAAAACTTACCATGTTGAGCTTTGGTGCCTTGAATTCCATTCATTTTACTTGGTACAACTAGTACGGAGTTAAGAGACTTTACATTTGAAAGAAAAAATACAGAGGGAGGCCAGCTCTGTTGGACAAACGCGTATATATTAGATTTCGTACATTATTTTTCTTGTAACCAATGTTTGTCTGTAAATTCTGGTCCAGTAATTCAAACATCGTGATGTTTTAATTGCTCTTATGTTTTTTTTTGTATTTAGGCGTCCTGCGAATCGCTAACCGTTTCATAGGTAGAGAAAAAACAATTAATAAAGAAGAATATAGCCAAATCGTGCCGAAAAAAAAACAACAACCAAAAAGTCCATCGATGGAGCATTGCTAGTGCGACAAGGTCTGAAGCCGCTTCGTCGTTTGCACACCGATCTATGGCAACGAAACTTGATAGATCGCGGTACAGTTTGGCGTTAATATCAGTTCCATGGACGAAGCAGTGCCATAGGGCCAGTTGAATGACGTAACATGTAGCATGCAGGTTGCGGACCTCCATAAGCAACTATAAAAAGGGGGAAAAAAACATAAAAAAGTAAGAAAGCATAAAAAGAACGTTGAGGAGATGGAAACTAAAATTAAGTACCTGTGCTGATGCGATGGTTGGTAAATGCACTGTCTGTCCTGTTGGGTGGGTATACAGGGTTGCTGACCCAAACACGTGGAGGGGTAGCAGGCCCAAATGATGGTGGTGGCAACAGAAAGAACGTGCCGGAGAGCAGGGATGTAGGGATTTCAAAACAAAACACACCATAAGCAAAAAAAAATGGCGAACAGTCACGTGGGATAATGAGTCATCCAAAATGAGCAATAACCTCTAATCCTAGAGTCACGAAATACGTATAAGAATATTATGACGGTTCATACGTAGACAGGGCGTAACCAGACAAATAAAAAAATTACGGGAACAAGTCATAAAAGACACGAAAAAGCAGACAGACCGGCGGCACTTTTTTTTCGATTTTGAGGTCACCTTACAGTGTAACCCCTTCCCTCTACCCAGTGATAACAATATACATGAATAAAAACGTACGAACGTAGAAAAAACACGAACACTAATAGAAGAAGAAATGGACCGAGGACACAACGAACCCCAGTAGGAGCATCTATCGGCATATCGAGGCATGCAGCATTTATCCAGGATATGTCGGCAATGTAAGCATGGCTATCTCACGTGCATGCACGCACCTCCCCCCCAAATGGTCAAGTGATCCTATACAACCCTTACATCGGTATGACACTTCTGTAAATCTTACTACTCTTCTCCCCGAAGGCGCAAACTGAACTTTATTACCTTCATTTCGAAACATGATCTCTTCATTTAATTGAAACATGATTGTCAGTACTTTAGAATGGAAATGGTTTTGACTCGTGACCTAGACTAAGGAAAAAAGAAACACAAGCAAAACAAACAAGAAAATGGTCAACACAAAATCCTAGTTAACCTTTAATGTTGAGATGTATATTTGCATCACTATAACTTTATTTACTACTCGAGCTTTTAATGGCAATACCCCAAAACAGTTAGCCCAAAATAATTCAAAATGCAATACTCATTTTCGACCGCTCGATATGAAATCGATTTAAGTAGTTACATTTTTGTCTCCGTGAGCCACGGCTCCGGTTCCTACTTACGTATTCCAGTCATGTACGCGGTTCACTGCATTGGATGTGAATGGAACCAGTGGCGCCCATCACGTTTTACAAAAGTGAACTATATGCGTAATAGAAGCCTGCTTCGCTTGACGTCAGACACTAGCCACGCCCATCGTAAAGTTTAAATTCTATATAGTTCTTTAACTAGAAAAGAAAATCGCATTCTGTAAACGGAAGTAACCTAATTTTTTTAAGTGTTTTCATAGACATTCGTGATTTTAACTTGTCAGCCATTCGTTTAACAATTAGGCTCACATGAGTCTTCAGTTGGCCTGAAAGGTCCGCCCATCATCAACTCTGTAATTGTGTTGCCTAGCAACGAACAGCAGGATCACTGTCGTCAGCCAATAGCTATGTCCATCCCACCCATCGCTAGCTTCGTAATTTAAGTTGCAAGCCACGTTGACGCCAGGGAATACACACCCGTATATTTAAAGTTTTAACTCTTATATTTTTTAATTAAAAACGAAAATCACGTTATGTAAACAAAAGTAAGCTAGGTTTTAAAAATTGTAGCACAGACAGTCGTGATTTTCAGTCTTCATCAGCTCATTTAACAAGTTTCACTCGTGCCTTTGGATTGTTTTAAGCTCTGCCCCATCGCTAACTCCGTAATGAGATTGTTACCTACAAACCAATCCCAGATGGAGGTGTTTGAGGAGATAGATTCCACGGTGGAAGCACACTATTTTTTGATTGATATTGTGGAGTTGTTTCCTTTGTTGTTAAACAACTCCTTTTTTTTTTGGTTGACAAAGTTTATTTGGGAAATGGATTGTCAACGTTACAGGGAATGGGGTATAATGATGGAGTACAAATTTATTATATTTCATAAAAGATATTAGTTGGTTAGTTAATCTTCAGTTAATCTTCAGACTTAGCTTTTACAGATTCTTTTTCAGTTGGGGTTACATGACTTGGATTCAAATCATAGTCAATTTTTATTATCACTGCAGTCTGGCGATTGTGGACTGTCACGTTGTTGTTCCTCTTCTTTTTTTTCACCATCACTGCCATCTGGCGATTGTGGACTGTCACGTTGTTCCTCTTCTTTTTTTTCACCATCCTGTCTGGCGATTGTGGACTGTCACGTTGTTCCTTTTCTTTTTTTTCACCATCACTGCCGTCTGGGAATTGAGGACTGTCTCGTTGTTCCTCTTCTTTTTGACAATTTTTATGAATCAAACTTATTACCGACAACAAATGGCTCGCTGATGGTAACGATAGATCAGTTTGAATGGTTGTAGAAGTCGTTTCAACGAGTTCATCTGTCTCAGCAGTGGAGGGGGATGGATCAATTGTTCTTTGCCTTTTTTAACGATTCATCTCCCTGTTGAGTAATGTCTCTAGCACAATATAAGATATTTAAAGACATCATGATGTTTTCGGAATACAGCTGCTCAGATAGCTCAGCTCTGGTCAGTGCTCGGCCTGAATTTGTTCTTCTTTCTTCAATCAATATCTCACCAAGCTCTTCTAAGTCTGTATCCATGTCCAAGTCTGTTAAGCTATCTTCACTAGCACTGTCATATTCACGTTTTTTGTGGAAACCTCATGTTGATTGCTGATTCGTTCTCCACAAACTTTGGCTGAAGTCTATTTTCGAAAAATTTTCAACCCGCGCTTTTATACTTTGTCTGAAGGACAAATAAGACGGATCTAAATTCTTTCACGTTTTTTCTGTCTGGAGATGCACGTTTCAGACGTACACAAAATCATTACTCAATGGAATTAATATTAATAGTTTTTTCTTCAAAAATTTACCTAAATAAACTTAAGTTTCTAAAATAAAGCTTATCCACCCTTTTTTACACTGAAAGTTTCATATTTTTTATTTAAATCAACTTTTATATGTCTATAATTTAATTAACTTAACGAAATGATATAAACGAAAATTAGGACCACACAAATAATACATCGTCTGACCATGACCAGCCTCAAGCCTTCACGTTTCTGACGTTCCCAAAACCATTGTTCAACGGAATTGATATTAACAGTTTTTTATTCAAAATTCTATTTAAATAAACCTAAATTTCTGAAATAAAGTTTAAACGACTTTTCTTAAACTGTATGTTGTATATTTGCATGTCAAATCAACTTTCATCTGTCTATAATTTAATTAACTTAACGAAATAATGTGGAACGAAAATTGTACTGGTTTAAAGTTCGTAACGCTTACTTTGTACAAAACCTGTTAACCTTGTGTGTGATTGCATAACGAAGCAGTTAGGCAGGCCACCTTGAATGTGTTTTTCAGTCTAGCAATTCGTGTTTAAAAACTGGTCACGTTATCGCCACAAAAAACCCAATCCAAGGTCATTTCTGAGTAAGCCAGACGTAAACAACTGAATAATTCATATAGTGTACAGCATGTCTTAAACATAGTTTTCTATTGTGGTTATCTAATCACGTCACGGGTTTTTCCATGTTACCTAGATGAATAAAGTACACACTAGGTGTGGTTGTGCCACTCGAAAGTCACGTTAGTAGACAAATAAATCCCCCCAGTCATTTCTTTTCATGTTGTTCTTACAGTCCTTCAAGGCTGGTTTTTGGTTACGCAATCAAGTCACGTTCATTTTCATATTACCTAGATCAATAAATTACACAGTGTTATCCTTCAAGTCAAACAGGATCTGACCAATCAAGAGTCACGAAGTAAACACAGTGGTGGGTCATTAAATCAGTCACGTGTACGCATGTTCTTCTTATGTGACCAATCCAATTCTTATGTGTGTGTTTCGCCTTCTTTTCCAGATGTAAACAAGCAAATCAATCACCACGTAGGCGTGTCTGACCCTCAGACGTCAGCCAACCAGGACACAGTGGGCTTATAAAAGGCCGCTCGGATTGGCTGGTGGCAAACAAACGCCGCCCGGTGCGACAACATTCTCTTCCACAGAACGACAGGATTCAACTAACCAACTGTAAGTCACTTGCACACGTTAAAAGTACACTTGTCGCTTTGCAAATGCTGATATAGTAGCCCTCCTTATAATACATTTCGTATCTAGTCTAGCACCACACAAAACCGACTATTTAGCATCTTACTAAACCGTTTCATTGCAACGCAACAATTTTACTTTTAAATATAGCTTAGAATTTAGAATTTTTTTAAATATAGTTTTTTTTTTCTGTTTTAGCCAAAACACGAAATCACAACCAAAAAAAGGTAGGGAATATGAATTGTTTTGTACCCGACTTACCATTGGAACCTGAAAATTCCGTCAATTTGGGAGAAAATTTGGGAGAAAAATTATTTTGTGTGATAAACCGTTTTAAAAATTCGACCTATGCGCATATTTGTGTTTATGGAGAAGGAAAGATCAGATATTTTCCTGCTGGTCAAGGAGTTGCGATAAAGGCAGCCGATTTTTCAGTTTTCCTTCAGAACTGTAAGGCCTTACAAGTGATTATTGATACCAGCGACCGATCAAAAACTCTCTATTTGGACCGAAATTTTGCCGCCACTTTAGCTGTTGAAAACGGTGAAATACGCATTGTTTTTATTCGTGAGGGTGAGAAATAAAATGTATCTCATTGTCTGTCGATCAGTTTCATACATTGTGCGATTCTGAAGGCGAAATTAAACATTTCATAAACTTAAAAAATACCGTAAGTGGTCCAATTTTCCACACTGTGTAATCAAATGCGGTTTTTCCGTGTTAAAAAAGGAAAATGGATGTAACAAAGTTAACAACTTGCACATGAAACGCTTTTAATGCTGATGATTATCCCTTTAAAGAAATAAGTTTATTTAGCCAATCTATACACTTTCATTGGTAAATTGTTTTACCAAATAACTTTCATAACCTGACAAGTAAGGAAAGATTCAACGTTAATTTTTGTACAGAATTCATTCACGGTATTCGGTATGAAAATTTCACATATGACTATGCACCTAATGAAGTAATAAATTGCATTAAAAAGCTTTATTTACAAATGGGTAAACTCATTTTTGCAGTTAAAGGCGACCATAAGTTAAAGGAATTATTATTAAATTGATGTAACGTCAATGAAGTGATTGATTTAAACAATTTTGGATGTGAAAAGCCGCTGAAAAAAAGACGAAAAACGTGACGCGTATCCGTTTTGTATGATGTACGAGCGTGACCAATGCTCGTTTCACAAGGCGGGACAATATTTTTACTGGATGTTGGTAAATTTTTAAGGCATATAGTGTTGTGATTTCGTCAAGACAAGATGGGCAAGGATTTAAGTCCCGTCCGATGTGCATTGCAGACGAAGAAACGCAAGAGTGTCAATCCATCTAATAGTGTGTGTTTTCCTGTGAAATTTCCATCCAAACATTCCCAGTTTAAAAAAAGGAAACCTTTACAAAGCGTTGGTATTATTCAGTGGCGAAAGAAGTGTGTGCTTTTGTGCGTTTAAAAAAACCAGTAGCGAGTGATGTGATTCGTGGACTGTGTACCACAGCACACACAAATCACAATGAAAAATCTCTGGTGATAAAAACTTTGAATTCCAAGTGTAAACATCGCAACTGGTTGATACATCTTATGCAAATGGAGAGCGAAGTTCTGGAAGATTTGACTCCCATTGACAAAGCAATTCTACCTTTCAAAAGTTTGCTTCCAGTATGGTTGGCTTCCCATGATGAGAAACACTTTGACGTCAGCGATCCGTTCATCGTTCGATTTGCTGCATACTTTCCCTACATTACATCATTATTAGCTAACAAGGCTTATCATGATTAATTATTGTTGTATAAGCACAACTATTAACAAAGAGCCAAATGATTAATTTTGTATAACTGAAACACAATAAACAACTTTTTATGAAATGACAAAAATTGTTCTGTATTTGTTCTTTTGGGGGAGGTGGAGCTTACAACTATAAATTGTGGATATCAGTTCCACTGTTCATGAAAGTGGAAGTACTTTTTTTTGGGTGGGGGGGGGGGGGGGCTTACTACTATAAATAGGAGGAAGAAATCAATTCCATTCCATAAAAATGGATGTGCGATTAAAACATCCTTCCATCTATTTGTTAGTAGGAGCTACGTCTTCAGGAAAAACTCACTGGATTAAAAGTTTAATCGAAAATTCGCAAAACATTATAGTCCCTCCGCCCGAAAGAATAGTTTTTTGTTACGCTGAGGAACAACCGATTTATGAAACGTTAAAAGTAACTTCCCCAGTTCCAATTACGTTTCATTATGGATTAAACGAAGATTTGTACAATTCAATACAGCCTAATACTTTTTTATTAGTTGATGATTTGCTACAAACTACATCTCGCGATATATTATTGGAAATAGTACACAGAGGCTCGCATCATAGAGGTATTAGCGTAGTAATTGTTGCTCATAATTTATATGACAAACAATTACGTGCACTCAGTCTACAGGCACATTATTTAATATTAATGAAAACTGTACGTGATTATCGGCAGATATTTTTATTAGGAGAACAATTATCTATCGGAGGGAAAAATTTAGTGAAAGTATATAAATCTGCTACGATCGATCCCTATACATATCTATTTCTAGATCTGAGACCAGAAACACCTAGTATTTTAAGATTTCGATCCAGCATTTTCCAAGATCCATCCATACTATTTGTAGAGAATGAAAAATTATAGAGTGAAGGACTTTTTACCTGTCCTGCATCTACTGACTAGTAAAAGAGTTAAAAAAGACGTCAAGTGTGCATTGTTGAATTGCCCGGAGCTAGTTGACGTTTTATCCCTAGCAGCTCTTAATACTTTAAAGGGTCGTGTGAGAATTAGTCCTGGCCAGAAGGCTAAACTGCGTCGTTACAAACGAGAAGTGAAATATTTAGCTACAAGAAATCATAACAGAAAGGCCAAGCAAAAAATTATTCAGAAGGGCGGCCTTCCATTCTTAGGTGCATTAATTCCGCCCATTATAGGTGCGATAACGGGATTGTTGGGCAGCTAAAGAACCAAAAAAAATGTTTAAAAAAATGTATCTTTCGTCCCAGCCACCAACTACGCGCGTCAAGTCGCCTTACGTAGCTCCCCTTAAGTACATGGAACATGAAATGAGTGAATTAATGCAAAACCATGCATTGGACGATGATAGCAAAATGAAATTGTATAACCAATTGCTCAATCGATACCTACGTTATGACGCCGAGTGGGTAGGTGAACCGGTGAAAGTTGAGATTAAAGCTCCGACCCGCCGCGTGCCACCCCAGGGGCCAGGGGCTCCTGGGGGGCCAGGAGTGCCTGCCCCTCCCACCCCGGCTCCAAGAACAGTGCCCATGCCTACTCCTCCCACCCCGGCTCCAAGAACAGTGCCCATGTCTACTCCTCCCACCCCAGCTCCAAGAACAGTGCCCATGCCTACTCCTCCCACCCCGGCTCCAAGAACGGTGCCCACCCCTCCACCGAGAACAACGTTCCAACTCTCTGCTACATCAAGACCTACATACGTCAAGCAACCAAAACCTATAGAAGACATAGTGAGTGGTGTCATTCCTAAATATAAAAAACGTGTTGAGAGAGTTTTACGAAGTGGTAGAGTTCAGTGGGACTCGGAAGGTCGTTTGATACATATGCAAAACGTCATAGAGGATAGTGACGTAGGGAGGCTTGTCCACGGAGCTCTGACGGAAAGTAAACATCATCGCACCAAGATGAAAAAGGAGCCCGGCTGGACTTTTGTTTCAAAAGTAGTGAAAAAACATTCGGGTCGTCGTTCTTTACAACCTGGACACTCCATCCAACAACGTAAGGAAGTCTTACAACAACATCAACAAAATGTAAAAAAAAAAATTAAACAATATAAAAATGGTGACGAAAGCCCGACTGCGTCATTGATGGCAGAAAACTTAGGCGATATAGAGAAAGAAAAAGAAGAAGAAGACAAAGAAAAACAAGACTCAGACGTATCACTCACTGATATATCTAAACTGTGGAATGACGACTATTATTGAGAAACAGTTACAGGAATTATACTTTGACCCGGCTTCTCCTGGTGGGTTAGGTGGTGTGCACAGATTGTACAGGGAAGGTAAAAGAAGAGGATTAAAAGTAACGTTGAAACAAGTTAAAGATTTTT